>CAUYLG010001572.1:0-35784 GCA_963573385.1 Cacajao melanocephalus
CATGGGAAGAAATGCCAGATATAGGTGAAGGGGAGGAAAGCAGCAAATCACACTGCCACGTGTGTACCTATGCAACAATCTTGCATGTTCTTCACATGTACCCCAAAACCTAAAATACAATAAAAATTAAAAAAAAAAAGAAGGTCCCACCTCTCAACACTGTTGCATTGGGATTAAGTTTCTTTTTACACATGCACTGTGGGGGACACATTCAAACCGTAGCAGGAAGTATTTGCTTTTTCATAACATTTTTATGAAGAATTCATTTTCAGCGTTTGTTACATCAGAATGGACCTTATAGCAATTTCCATGGCTGTGTTTCTCCTGGCAGATTTTAAAGTTCCTCCAGCCTGACTCCTCCCTCTGTTTGGGTCTCTGGCATGGTGCCTGCTGGAGAGTAGATACTTGATAATTATCTATAGGGTCCTAAGGGGATCTCTCAAAGGTAGTATTCAGGCACCTACAAGGCAGCTCTCATTACAAGAAAGAGTGGTGGCCTGGGAGTGAGCTGTAAGGTTCCTTCAAACACCAATTCCTGAAGCCTCTTTTATTCATTATTGTTGGGACTTGTTTTTATTTCTGTTTCATTCTACATGACCCCAAATCTGTATGTGAACACTAGGAAGCTTTATCATGGGCTGAGTTGTATCTGAAGTAAACTCTCAGCTGTGTCTCTGAGATATGAAAGGTGCTTGCATTCTCTGTTGGGAATGTAGAGAGGATTTGCAGTGTGGGCCCCGGGAATGCAGAGGCAAGGCATGAGTTTCTGTTTGTTTTCCTGCTGTTGAAATATGATGCTAGGAATGGAGCTCTTGCTCTCAGATTGGCCTTGAAGCTGAAGGGAACCTGTCCACGCCCTGCACAGGAGAAAGAGCCACACCCAAAAGAGGAAGCTGGAGTGCATCCTGGCACCTGCCACTCGGAAGACCGACAAACAAAAAAATTAGTGTTTAATTAATTTAAAAAACGATCTTCCTACTTATCAGACACAATCACTTTTAGATACGAGCAAAAGAATGAACTCCACAGCCAAATGTAATGTTTTGTGTCATACTGTTTGCATCATCTCTTCTACCTCCATTCGCTGGTCAAAGAAGTGCAGAGTTGAGCCGGCCAGTGTGGCATGGACCCAGCCTGGCTCAGACCCTCCTGCCAGCAAAGCCAGTGTTAGGCCTGTTGGCTCAGGGGTCCAGTCCTTTAGTCCCCGAAGAGCTAAGCCAAAGACATAGTGATACTTTCAGTTCAATTCTGCTCCAGAAAATATCAGATGGGAAATAGGTGACTTGTTTCATCTGCTCAAATAAGACATCAATAAAATCTACCGTGACTGGAAATTACTTAATGCTACTGGGGGAGACTTTGTGGTCAAATTTTGCTTTTCCTAAAAGACATGAAATTAAATTTACATGTCACTGGATGGTATTTGAAAGTGTCATTTCCTTGTATGTTAGGGAGATGTGCTGGATTCTTATGTCATCATATTTTGGAAATGGGTATATGTACCTATTATCAGTTAATAATCATATTTATTTTTAATAAAAATTAAATTATGAAAATAATGCACTTAACTGGGTGAGTTCTGGGTTGTAGACGGATGTGATCATTCACTCTTCCTGAAAGTCTGGCAAGGTGTGGTCTAAACTGGACAGTCCTTTTGCTTTTACATTGATGTTGTCTATATTTATTTTGTATCTGGAAAAATATTTTTTAAAATTTATTTTGATTTTATATGTGTAGAAAAATATATTGAACAATGTTGACACGCTTATTTTTGTAAGAGATGGGTAATTCTTGATCCCCTTGGATTTTGGAAGCAAAGCAATGGGACCCTACACTTCAGAGCCTTGTCGGGTGGGGCACTGTCCGTTGAGGTGTCCCGTCGGGAATGACAAGTCCAGGGCGGATTATAGGGCAGGCGTCCTTTGGAGTTTTTCTTCTCTCAGGTCTATTTTAACTAAAGGCTACCATTTAAGTTTAAGAAATCGAGTCTTGTGAATTGACACGATTGTACTTCCAGAGTCTTTGATGATAACTTGTCTTTGTGGTACAAATTGGCTCCTTGATCTTTCAAAGTTTCATTTAAATGGAAATAAATGTCTGAAGCAGATGTGTATTTCTGACTTCATCATGTATGTGTCACGGTTCCTGCAGTACTGTGGGCCTGGAAATCTCTGCCACCGAGGCTCCTGGCAGCTGCATCCAGGGCCTGCTCAGAAATGAATCCGGAGTTGGAGGCAGCAGGGGAGGGAAGGGTGCATTGCTGTGTGTGGGGAAGTGGTGGATCCTGGAGGTGGGTGGCGGGTGGTGCTGGTGGTGGTGCACCTTCAGAGAATGAGGGTCCCTCCAGCTCCCTCCCCATCAGCCGGCCTTGCCCGCCACTGTCGCAAGGTAGGGGCTGTCCCTGGTCCCTGGGAGGCTGGTCCCTTCTCGCTGACTGCTCCTTCCTCCGGGACTCCATGCCCACCATCATCCCACTTCTCTCCCAGTGGCCACTCCGCCCTTCTAGAAACTTCCACAGCACACAAGGCTGCTCTCACTGCCCACTCACGGATGACTTGCTGGACTTCCATCTTTTCTAGTAGTGCCTCTCTGTCTCTTTTTTCCCTTAAGGCTAAAGCTCCTCCCAAGAGCGGCCTTCCCCTCTGCTGCTCCCTCTTCCTCTCCCCCACCACGGCCCTAAAATAGCTCTGGGGGCCGCACCAGCACTTGTGTGGGGTCGGCACCGTGTCACCCTGGGCGCTTGCCTGGCTAGACCTTGGCAGCACCTGGCACTGGAGCCTGCCCTGTTCCCTCCCACACCCTCCTGGCTCCGCGACATCTCAACCTGTGGCCTTTCCTCCCCTCCCAGAAGCTCCCTCTGCTCTTTTTGGCTCATTCCACCTCCTTTTCCCGCCCTACCACGGTGGAGGCCCCAGCTGAGACCCCAGGCCTCCTCCCAGCCGCCAGCACTGCCTCCCAGTCGGAGCACCTGCCTCTTCCTGTTCTTTTTGTTTTAGGGCTATGGAAACAACATCACAGGCTGCGAGGCTTTACCATTTAGCTGAAAAGAAACGCAACAGGAATTTATCTTCCCACAGTCCTGGAGGCCAGATGTCCGAGATCAACGTGTCGGCAGGACCGGCTCTTCTTGACACCTCTCCCCTTGGGGTGTGGATGGCGCCTTCCTCCTGTCTCTGCACCTGGCCTTGCCTTTGTGTGTTTCTGTCTTCGTTTCCTTTTATATTTTATAAGGACACCAGTCACATTGGATCTGGGCCCACTTTATTGACATCATTTTAACTTTATAGGGACCCTGTCTCAAGCTACTGAATGTTGGAACATCAGCAGATGAACTTTTTTGACAGGGGTCACAATTCAACCCGTAACATCATGGGTTTCAGTTCCATCTCTATGTTGATGGCTCCTAAACATGGGTCACAACTTCTGACCTTTCACTGAACCCCAAACCCAGATATCCCACTTCCTGTTCAGCAGCATAATTTTGATGTAACATGGACAAAGCTGAACTCTCATGTTTCCCCATCAGACTGGCCTCTCTGCCACCTCGATTATTTCTGCTGCCAACGCCTTGTGCTCAGGAGTCCTCCATGGCCCCGTCTTTCCTCCAGGCCCTGCAGCAGCAGGTCCTGAGCCTCCTCCTTGGAGAGGAGCCTAAATGGGCCACTTCCACTGCCCTAGCCCCCCACCCAGGCCACCATCCGTCACCTGCACTTCCGCGGGGGTCTCCCTGCGTGTTCTCTGATCTGCACAGAGTGGTCTCTGAAATGCGTGAATCAGATCATGGATCACTGCTGCTTGTCCTTCTAAAAGTTTTTATTTACCTTCAATGTGACTGTAAGGTCCTTACCGTGACTCCCAAGACTGTACTGTCTCTGGCCCCTGAACGCTCTTGCAACTCCCCACCACACCTGCCTTTCACCCCTGAGCCAGCACACCATGGCCCTTGTGCCTTCCTCCAGCCACCCCAGCCCCTCAGGCCCAGGCACAGTGGCTCACGCCTGTAATCCCAGCACTTTGGGAGGCTGAGGCGGGGGGAATCATGAGGTCAGGAGTTCGAGACCAGCCTGATCAACATAGTGAAACTCCATCTCTACTAAAAATAAAAAAATTAGCTGGGCATGGTGGTGTGCACCTGTAATCCCAGCCACTCAGGAGGCTGAGGCAGGAGCATCGCTTGAACCCAGGAGGCAGAGGTTATGGTGAACCGAGATCGTGCCACTGCACTCCAGCCTGGGCAACAGAGTGAGACTCTGTCTCAAAATAATTTTTTTTTAAATAAAGAGAGAAAGACAAAGGAGAGATAAACTGTAACATTAACCATTCCCTTTACACGGCCTGATGCTGTTCTCTAGCCACACAGAGCAATGATTGAACAAAGAAATGCCCTATCATTGCTGCGTGGTCCTTATTCGATTGTGCTATCCTGTGAAGCAGAGCCAACAGGTAGGCAGAGGAAGGAATGCTTCAGCAGAAAACCACAAGAACAACGCATTCAAGAGTATCTTCAGGATTGTAGGTAATTGCAGTTTGCATGTTCAGACTTACGACCAGTGTCTCTGAGCAGCATCCATGGCCCGGAACATTGTCTCGAGCGGGCCTCTCCCAGCTCTCGATGACAGATGTGTCTGTTTATTCTCTGGTTGTTTGAACAGTGCTGGGCCTGCAGGCTTTTTTGGGGGCATTGTCCTTTGTCAGTGCAGATGGAGACTGGAGCTCAACAAATTAGATTCCCTTCAGTGAAGAGAACCTGGTTGCACCTCAGTGAAGAGAGTATTTCTATCAGTGCTTTTAGCAGTGATGCTTTACGTAATGCCTGGGCATCTCAGGTAAGAAGCAAGAGCGTCAGACAGGGGAGGGACTCTGGAGAACCCCTGACCCAACCTCCCTATTGTATAGAGGACAAAAGGCACTTGCAGCTGCCTTTTCCACAGGAGACAGCATTGGAAACAAGGCCTTCCTACTCATGTCTCTGTAATTTTAGCTGTTTCTGGATATCAAATGCCACAATAAATCATAGCAGGTAAGATGTTATGTTGAAACACAAAACCTTGACAGGGTGTGGTGGCTCAGGCCTGTAATCCCAGCACTTGGGAGGCCAGGGCAGGTGGATCATCTGAAGTAAGGAGTTCGAGACCAGCCTGGCTAACATGGTGAAACCCTGTCTCTACTAAAAATACAAAAATGAGCTGGGCTTGGTGGCGCATGCCTGTGATCTCAGGTACTCGGGAGGCTGAGGCAGGAGAATGCTTGGACCCGGGAGGTGGGGGTTGCAGTGAGCTGAGATCGTGCCACTGCACTCCAGCCTGGGCCACAGAGCAAGACTCCATCTCAAAAAAACAAACAACAAAAAAAGCCCTTTCTATGTTATTTGCTGATCCTGCCATATGTCAGAGGAGACCACAGGTAAGACTGTAAGTAAGAGAAGAGAAAACCTTTCCATCCAGAGGCTCAGAAAGTTTTCATTTTTGCCGAAGTCACACAGCTAGAAATTGACCCTAGAGTTTTAACTTCAACTTTACTGCATTAAAGCCTAGAATTCAAAAATAGACCCAAATATGTACATCTTAAAGGAGGCATGCTGTAATGCTATGCTCAGACTTCCAGCGTGTACTGACTGGCACTTGCTAAGCATTCATCAACACATTTTGGCTGGATCCTTATCATGCACCAGAGTTCCTGCTGTCATGAACTTATTTTCTGTTTAAGAAAGGGGTTTGTTCTCACTCATAGGTGGGTGTTGAACAATGAGAACACATGGACACAGGGAGCGGAGCATCACACACTGGGGTCTGTCAGGGGGAAATAGGGGAGGGACAGCCGAGAGTTGGGGAGAGATAGCATGGGGAGAAATGCCAGATATAGGTGATGGGGAGGAAGGCAGCAAATCACACTGCCATGTGTGTACCTATGCAACAGTCTTGCATGTTATTCACATGTACCCCAAAACCTAAAATGCAATAAAAAAAAAAAAAGGAAAGTGGTTTGTAAACAGGCCTTTACAATGCCACATGATATTGTTGGGTGCAAGTGGAGGCACAAAGAGAGCGCACTGATAATGTTCTTTTTTCTTTCTTTCTTTCCTTTTTTTTTTGAGGCAGGTTCTTCCTCTGTCCCCCAGGCTGGAATGTAGTGGTGTGATCTTGGCTCACTGCAACCTCAACCTCCCAGGTTCAAACGATTCTCTTGCCTCAGCCTCCCAAGTAGCTGGGATTACACGCACCCGCTACCACGCCTGGCTAACTTCTGTATTTTTTAGTAGAGACGGGATTTCACCATGTTGGCCAGACTGATCTCGAACTCCTGACCTCAGGTGATCTGCCTGCCTCAGCTTCCCAAAGTGCTGGGATTACAGGCATAAGTCACCATACCGGGCTTCTGATAGTGTTCTTGAGAGTCCAGGAGAGCTTCCCAGAAAAAGTGAAGTCTAACCTGAAACCTAAGTAAGGCCTAGTCACATGGGAGGAGAAGGGGGCTCCAGGGAGAGAGGCCAGTGTGTGGAAAGAAGCAAGGGGATGGGGAGCTGAAGCAGGGGGCTGGGGAAGGAAATGAGGTTCAACACAGCAGGAGCACTGAGTCCAAAGTGGTAGGATGCAGAGATGAGGCTTGTTATGGACTGAAGGTGCCCCTCTCAGATTCATATATTGAAGCCCTAATTCCTAGTGTAATGGTATTATGAGGTGGGGCCTTTGGGAGGTAATTCAGTCATGGGGTGAAGCCCTCATAAGTGCAATAAGTGCCTTTATAAGAAGAAACAAGGGAGATGACCTCTCTCTGTGCCATATGAGGACAGGGCAAGAAGGCCGAGAAGGTGACTGTCTGCAAACCAGGAGGGGTGGGTACCACAGCGTGCTACAGAGAATACGAAGGACACAGGGCAAAAACTCCAGTGGCAGAAATCCAGGCTGCAACCTGAATACTACTTTTAGTCTTAGCCCTGGACCTTGAACTTTAAGCAAGAGACTTAATCTCTCTGAGACTGGATCTCTACAACATTTATTTTTTCATCACCAAAATAAAGATAACTATCCTTTCCTTACCTTCCACCCAGAGCCACTGTTGTCCCTTAAGACCACCTGTACATAAAATAGAAAAGCGTCCCTCTCTTCTGGCTCTTCAGCTGAGTGTCCTTGGGCAGGGGACCTCCTGCCTGAGCTTCAATGATGGCTGCATGAGTTAGCTAATGCTAGTGTAATGAATTACTGCCCCAGCAGCTTAAACCAACATTTATCATTGCAGAATTTCTTTGAGACTCTAGGCATGGTTATTTGGGTGTCTCTGGAACAGGGTTTTTCACAAGGCTGCCAAATGTTGGCTGGTGAGAATCTGAAGGTTTGACTGGGGGTGGGTCCTCTTCCCAGTGCCCTCAGTGTTGTTGGCAGGACTTAGTCTGTTTTAGTTGGGACTCTACCAGAGAGAGACAGAACCAGCAGATGTATTTCTATCCATGTCTGGATCTACCTCTATGTCTTTATTGCAAGGAATTGGCTTGTGCAATTACAGTGGTTGACTTGACAAGTCTGAATCCCACAGGGCAGGCCATTAGGAAGGGCATGCTGTAATCCTTTTGATGCTGCAGTCCACGGGTAGAATTTCTGATTTCTCAAAGGAGCTGCAATTCCGTTTTTTAAGAACTTCTGGTTGATTGGCTCAGGCCCACCCACGTTATCCAGGATAACCTCTCTTGTATAAAGTCATCTGATTGTAGATGTTAACCACATCTGCAAAATAGCTTCACAGCAACACTGAGACTAAGACCATATCGAATCATGGGGACTGTGGCCTGGCCATGAGGACACACCAGCCTGATCATTACAAATTCCTTGTTGGTGGGGGTAAGGGTGTGACACTGAGGGTCTCAGTTCCTCACTGGCTGTCAACAGAGACCACCCTCAGCTCCCTACCAGGTATCTCCCCACACTCAACTCACAACACGGCAAGGCCCATGCCACAGTCTTCTGTAGCTGGACCATGTAAGATGCAATGACATCATGTTTTTATTGTATTCTACTCATTAGAAGTAAGTCTCTGGGTCCCACCCCTACTCGGGGCAGAGGATTACTTCAGGGCTGTGAGTAGAAGTCTGCAGTCACAGTGGCCCTACTCAGTCATTTCTGGGGAGAGTGAGATGATGTGTGTGAAATAATTATGTGAGCCTGTATGTAAATATTAGCTAGAATCACAGGAAACTGTTTATTTTTTACCTACAAAAATGGCTCACCTAATGTAAATGATTATAGTAAAATAGGGGACTGAGAGGGCATAAAATGACTTTATAATTTTGGGGGGACCAGACAAGAAAGAAATCTTGGCTAAATGGTAATGGAAACAGAATCGGGGGGTAAACGGGAGAGAGAAAGAGAGAGAGAGAGAGAGAGAGAGAGAAGGAGGTGGTTCCGATTGTACTAGGTTTACATTGGGCTTATTTTTCTTTCAATCTATTATCTATCTATCTATCTATCTATCTATCTATCTATCTGTCATCTATCTATCATCACCTGTCTGTCATCTATCTATCTGTCTAATATATCTTGTCATCTATCATCTATGTATTGATACTATGTATTTTGTACTGGTTAGATGCTAGGCTTTATCTGAGCATACAGTCATGCACCATGTAACAATGTTTTGATCAAGATGAACTGCCTATATGATGGTGGTTCCATGAGATTATAATGTAGCTGAAAAATTCCCATGGCCTAGTGATGTCATAGCCATTGTAACATTGTAGCTCATTGCGTTTGTGGTGATGGTGGTGTAACCTACTGGGCTGCTGGTTGTATAAAAGTCTAGCACACACAATTATGTACAATATATAATAGTTATTAATGATAATAAACAACTATGTTAGTGGTTTATATATTGACTATACTATACTTTTTATCTCTCTGAGTGTACTCTTTTACTTATATTAAGAAAGGTAACTATAAAATAGCCTCAGGCAGGTCCTTCAGGAGGTGTCCAGAAGAAGGCATTGTTATCATAGGAGATGACAGCTCCATGCGTGTTATTGCCTCTGAAGACCTTCCAATGGGACAAGATGTCCAGGTGAACGACAGTGATATGGATTATTCTGACCCTGTGTAGGTGTAGGCTAATGTGTATGTTCATGTCTCAGTTTTTAACAAAAAAATTTAAAAAGTAAAAAAGTAAAAATATGAAAAGCTTATAGAACGAAGATATAAAGAAAATATATTTTTGCATTTTTGTATATGTGTTTATGTTTTAAGCTAAGTCTTATTATAAATGAATTAAAAAGTTAAAAAAATTAAAAAGCTTATGAAGTAAAAAGGTTACAGCAAGCTGAGGGTGATTTATTATTGAAGAAAGAAAAATATTTTTTATAAACTTAGGATAGGCTAAGTGTAAGTACACTCTATGATGTTCTCACAACGAAATTGCCTAAGAGCACATTTCTTAGAGCATGTCCCAGTGGTTATGCAACATGACTGTATTTAAAATGCAGCACAATTCCAGTGCTTTAGAAATGTTTTGTCTGTACCTTGAGAAATGCATTTGTTCTAAATTTGTAGCACTCTTGCCTGTGAGATAATAGTAGTAATTGTGTAAGTCAAAAATGACTACCCATAGATGGTGCAAAGGAACGAGTTGGATAGAAGAGTTAGAATCTAAACCTTACTGAGAACATCTTGTCTTGAAAATTTGACTTTGTAACAATATGAATATTTTTAGGATTATACACCAAAATAAAAAAGTAATTTCCAAAGTTTATTGAAAAAAGCAAAATAAAACAAATGAACTTCACTGTGTATTGACTTTGTAGCATAGTAACACACTGTTTCACAGTATTTAAAGTGACTTTAAAACACGATACCTTGCCTATCCTTAGCAAGATAAACTCTAAAAACAAAAAGAATGGCAAAAAAATATTTACAACTCCTTTCAGGAATCTTGTCTGGTGTGGCAGAGTTGATGTGTCTTTCCTAGACTATTGTATCTGTAATGTGAAACGAAGCAAGTGAATAATTGTGCTGAGAACCAGAATGCTTAGTGTTGCTGAGAGGAGATGCAAATGTAAGATCTATGAGGTTAAATAAACACTTTGTTGCTCTGAGTTTTTGATTTGGCAACATCAGGCTCCACTCATAATGTAATTTCTCTGTCGTAGAAACATTTCCTTATTTTTGTCTAGGCTACAGGCTAGAGACAATGAATAATCCTTCAGCAATGAAGACTCACTGTCCATATGGTCTCTAAAAGAAAAAAAAAAAACAAACAAAAAACAAAAACAAACACAAAAAAAACCCAAAAACAAAACACACAATCTAGAGATCCTTGAAGAAATGGCTGATTTCAGATTTAAGGTAGAAATTGTAGAAGATGATCCTGAAATATGTTATCCTACCAGAAAGCAGGGAAGCCAACAAACACTATGGGATCATGTCACAAAGACTCAGGATCCTGTAGTCTATATAACAAGCCTGTAGTCTTATTGTAATAAGTGGTAATAAGAATAATCATGCCAGGTGCAGTGGCTCATGCCTGTAATCCGAAAACTTTGGGAAGCCATGACAGCAGGATCACTTGAGCCCAGGAGTTCAAGACCAGCCTGGGCAACGTAATGAGACCCCAATTCTACAAAAACAAAAAACTTAGCCTGGTGTGGTGGCATGCACCCGTGGTCCCAGCTACTTGAAAGGCTGAGGCAGGAGGCTCACTTGAGCCTGAGAGGTCAAGGCTGCAGTGAGCCATGATTATGCCACTGCACTCTCTGCTGGGCAGCAGAGCAAGACCCTGTCTCAAAAACAGACAAACAAACAAACAATAATCACTGCATTGGAATCCATTAGTTGTTTAATGCTACTAACACACACACATACACACACGTGTGCACACACACACATGCACACACACTAGTCATATTTAGAAAATATCAGGGGACCAATTCACTATTTTTGAAAGTATAAACAGAAAGAAAGGCTGTAACATTTATCCTGATTTTCCTTTATAAAATATACTGTACATCAGGGATTGGAGAACCAGAGCTTGAGAGTCATATTGGGCCTGCTGCTCTGTTTTTGTGAATAAAGTTTTATTGGAACACAGTGGGTTTGTCTGTGGCCTCTCTCACACTATGGCAGTAGTTGCCACAAAGACCATATGGCCCACAGAGCCAAACATATTTACCACTGGGCCCCAATGTAGATTGAACCATGCCTTAGGGTATCTATATATTTGACCAGGGGAGCTATCCTTTTTAAAAAAATAATTTTTATTTTTAATTTTTGCTGGTTCATAGTAGGTATGTATATTTATGGGGCACATGAGATATTTTGATATAAAGGGAGCTATCTTTTAATAGCTGTATTGAAGATAATAAATAAAAAAAGAGTGATAGAATATCACCATCTTCCAACTCTTAATACAAATAGGGGAACAAATTAATAATTATAAATGGTTGCTAGTATTGAAAAGAGACAACCAGATACTAAGGGCTTTCTGATAGAATTGCACAGTACCACCTGTTGTAGTCTGTTTCACACTGCTAATAAAGACATACCTGAAACCGGACAATTTACAAAAGAAAGAGGTTTAATTGGGCTTACAGTTCCACATGGCTGAGGAAGCCTCACAATCATGGTGGAAGGTAAGGAGGAGCAAGTCACGTCTTACATAGATGGCAGCAGGTAAAGAGAGCTTGTTCTGGGGAACTCCCTCTTATATAACCATCAGATCTCATGAGGCTTATTCACTGTCATGAGAACAGCATGGGAAAGACCTGCCCCCATGATTCAATGACCTCCCACCATATCCCTCCCACAACACATGGGAATTCAAGATGAGATTTGGGTGGGGACATAGCCAAACCATATCACCACTTATGAAGTATTCCTGCAAAAAAAAAAAAAAAAAAAAAAGTCAAACTGCAATCAAGTCAGACTTCTGTATCTAATTATCAATCTACAGGAAATACAGGGGACAGAAGAATCTCTTGACTAACAACACAGGCAATCAGCAAAGTGGGAAACTACAGGACAAACAACTCGGTTTCTTCCACAAATATATTGTAAGGAAAAGAGAATGCAGTGGTGGGATGTGGGGGGGCTCTTGTGGATTAAGAGAGAAAGAAAGTGACATTTTGAGCAATTGCAATTTATGGCTGTTTCTTTTGATTACAACACAAATACTCTGATAAAACATAAGTGGAGAAATTAAACACATTCTAGATATTTGATAATATGGAATTATTGTTAAATTTTAGCTGTGATAGTTGTGTCATGGTTGTGTTTGAAAGAGTTCTTGTCTTTTACAGATGCATACTGGAATATTTATGAACGATAAAATGTCTGGTATTTGCTTCCAAATAATGTGACATAATTTGAAGGAAGTTTGTGGGTGTGTCAATGAAGCAAGATAAGTTGGTAATACTGAAGATGGCTAATAGTTATGTGTAGGGTTGTCCTACTATTTTCTGTACTTTTATATATGTACTAGTTTTCTGTGGGTGTTGTAAGAAATAACCACAAACTTTGTTACTTAAAACAAGGTTAAGTTTATCTTACAGTTCTGTAGGTCAGAAGTCCAACAGGAGTCTCATGGGGCTAAAACCATGGTGTCAGTGGGTGTCTTAGTTGTTCTGTGCTGCTATAACAATACCTGAGGCTGGGTAATGTATAATGAACAGAAACTTATTTCTAATAGTTTTAGAGACTGTGACGTCCAAGGTCAAGGGGCTGGCATCTGGTGAGGGTCTTCTTGCTGTGTCATCCCATAACAGAAGTTGGAAGAGCAAGAAAGGGTGACAGAGAGCAAGAGATCAAACTCAAAGCCTCAAGCCCTTTTATAATCAACATTAATCCATTCATGAGGGTGGAGTCCTCTTTACCTAAGCACTTAAGGACCAACTCTTAACACTGTTGCACTGGGGATTAAGTTTCCAACACATGGGAATAGTCTAGCCATAGCAGTGGGCAGGACTGCATTCCTTTCTGGAAGCTCTGAGGAGAATGTTTTCCTACCTTTTCCAGCTTTTAGAGGCTGCATATTCCTAAACTTGTGGCCCCCTTCCTTGACCTTCAAAGCCTCAAGGGCAGGTTGAGTCCTGTTCATGCTACCATCTCCTTGGGTTCTCACCAGCCATGAAATATCCTCTGCTTGAAAAACCTTATGTGGCTACATTGGACTCACCGGTTAGTCCAGGATAATCTCCTCATCTCAAGGTCAGCTGACTAGCAACCTTAATTCCCCTTTGCCATGTAATCTAGCATATTCACAAAGTCTAGGAATTAGGATGTAGATATCTCTGGAGGATGGAATTGTTCTGCCTACCACACTATATGTTAGACATTTTTCACAATAGAATGTAGAAAATAAAAGTTACCTGAGGAAAAGCATACCCTTCATTGTTTTCTTTCGATTGTGTTTATAAATTGGCTGCACAACCAATTAAGCTTAGCGCAAAAACAAAACTTTCAGTTGAACAAGGTCCATGGTAGTGAGGAACTTTGCCCTATGTATGACCCCAGGAGGAAAATGCAGATGTTGTAATCTCATCACTATGTAGACTGCATCTAAAGCACTGAGTAGAGAAGAGGAACCATTATAGGATGATGCTACAAGTAAAATTTAGTTTGCCTAATTTATTATCTTGTTTTCAAAGCAAAACTGTAATGTGGTCGTGAGTTATGTAAAAAGAAACCAATTGGTAAGAAAAAAATCAATTAAAAATAGCGCTTTACCATTATAAAACATTTGTACTCATTCTCATTCGACTTCACAACAACCTTTCTGTTGGGCAGGATGTGTGTACTTTTTTCATTTTGTAGTTGAAGAAGTTAACTGAGACTCTGGAAGTAACGACTTGTTTTAACTTTTCTTGGTTAACTGGCAAGATGAGGAATGGGACCCAGCTCTTTTGATTTCCCTGCACCAAATTGCCTTGGTAAACACCAGAGAAATGCTGGGATGTGTTTGGAACACTCTGTTTATTAAGAAAAAGATGAGCGTAAATCCATATTGTTTTCTGTAAACACTAGATACACCAGGTATAAAATTTAAAGTATCTGTTTAATGGTCACTGATGTTGGGATTTCTTCCCTGAGGCCCTTTCTGCTCAGCTCCCGCATCAACCTATGAACTCTGATTGTGAACTCCCAGTGCAGCTTCTTATTTCCCAACTAAAATAGAAACAGTGTCACTAAATCCCATTTAAGTTTCCTTTTCCTTGTACAACAGAAGATGGCATTTCTCAGCGACGCTTGAATTTAGCTGAGGCCATGTGACCAGTTCTAACCAACAGCCTATAAGCAGAGTGTTGGGTGTGGCTTTCGGATTGAAGCACAGAAGAGCACGTGTGAATTCTCCATGCCTTTTTTTTTTTTCACCCGCCCTTAGTGGTAAGTTTTGAGGCCACTTGTTGACATGGTAGAGCCCCAGGTTGGAAGTGGCTTAGGTCTCAGTGAACCACTGAAGTACTATTTAATGCCGCTATCAGAGATATTAACACCATAATGAGAGTTAACCGATTATGAAACAGTGTGTGTTTCCTCTACAAAATTTGAGACTCTCACAATAAGCAGGGCTGTGTATCAAGTTCATATTTCTTTGCTCTATAGTCTGACATCAATGTATCTTACTTTCTTATTAAAGACTCTTATTGCCATTAAAGAAAAAATATTGCTTGGCAAAGATTAAAATAAATAGAGGCTAAGCAATATTTGTAGCTTGTGAGAATCATAAAGACAGGATAATAATAATATAACAGGATTATAAATAAATAATAATATAACTGGATTAGAAAGATAAGAGTGTGTGTTAGAGGTTTGCCCTGTCATGGGCAATTACGCCTAAAGAAAGCACACTGTGCTTGTTGCAGTGAGATTGGTGAGATGTAGGTAGCCTCATTCTGACTATGGATGGCAGGATGGCTTTCCACCCCAGCCAGGCACAGAGGGCACAAGGTGAGCCAGGTGACCTACAGCCTTTTGACTGTGTCAGTCTGGGGAACCTCTGCTCAGTCAGCCATTCAATTTACAACCCTTGGGTTAAGACCTTTAAAAACAAAATAAATGGTAAGAAAAATTTCTCCCAGCAACAGTGCAATAAACTGACAATTCGAGTAAATAATCTAACATCTTACGTTTGTGTACTGTTAATGATTTACAATGCACGTTCTCTTTTTGTGCCTCAGGATGACTCTGAGAGGTGGGCTAAGAGGTTAAACTCCCATTTCCTGGGACAGTGCATAGAATTCGCCCTCATGTGCCTTCCTGGCTTTACTTGGCACTCCACTTTCTTCTCCTTGTTTGTCCACTTACAGATAACGCTTTGGCAAATTGTTCTCAACGCAGAGTGTGTTAAGCTCAGTTCATAACTCATAAACTCCTGTAGGTTTCCCAGCTGCCCTTGCAATTAGTTTGGGACCAACTCCTACTGGCCATTGACTTAAGATAGAAGGCAATTAAGAGCCACTGTGCCCTGTCCTTCCTTCTCCCCACCGAGCTGACCTTGGAGGCTGTGTATTCCAGTTGACCATGTAACCCACGACCTCCATCGGCCTTAGGAGTGAAAAATTAGCCTTTCCTGTGTGAAGCCACTGACATTTCAGGGTTTATTTTGTGGTTTCGCTGTAACATACCCTATCCTGATTAATAAAATTACTTACTCTCCAGCCCTTCTAAGTGTATCATTAAGAGGTATTTCTAAGAATCCTTAGAAATTGGTGGCTCTGAAATTGGAATGCTGAAGCACTCCAGAACACGATCAGTATCATTTCTACGTTTAACTTTACATGAGTTTCCCACAGGCAGAATTTTAAAAACTAATTCTTTTTATCAAAATTATACATTTACATAGTGTAAAATGTCACTGGTGCTATCAGGCTTTTGAGTACTGACAGCAGCAGCTCTCTGCCCCAGCTCTTCTCTCCCAGGTCTGATTCCTTTCTACTGTTTCCTCTGGCATTTAGGTCTATATTTCTAAATAATACACTTACCCGGCTGTTCTTGTTCTATTGTTTCAGACATTTTCCACTGGCTTTCTACTACTGCAGATGGGGATTCAGCCACCTTGTCCCCCTCATCACCACTGCGTCTCCCCCATCTTCTCATTATATCACAATATTTGGTAAGTCTGAATTTACTATTAATTATTTATAACCACGAAAATATTGCTCACTGCTAGGACAAGTAGCGTGCTACGATTACATATATTTTTTTTTCTGTGAAAGTTCCTCTTTATTTTTTATTTGCTTAGTTTGTGTAGGTGGCCATCAACAATGCTTCCCTCCTCATTCAAGTGCCTATCAATTCCAGTTTCCTCATGGCCAGAGGTCACGGATCACTTTCTGATTGGAGCCCGTGCTCGTGCTCATGGCGCTTGCTCTTCCTCCCACGGTCGGGTCTGGCTGGGTTGCTCCCCAGCTGCCATCCCGGATCCCATGTCCTGGAGTCCATGTCTTTCTTCTTTTCGGGTTAGACTCTTGCGAGTGGAGCACATCCTTTTGGAGTTTCCAGAGAAAGGGTGCATGAAGGTAAAACTTTTGGTATCTTGCTTCTGTGAAAATGTTTGCTCATATTGCTGTGGATAGTTTGATAGTTTGGATTTGGAAACGGAGTTGAAAATGATTTCCTTCCCAGTCCATCTCTGGAAGCACACACTGGGAGTGGTTGCCCTTGAGAAGGAAAGCAGGTTAGGGATTGGGTGAGACTTACTTCACCATATAACCTTTTGTACTATTCAACTTTTAGAAACCATTTGTAGACTCTGCTTTATGAAACTTAAAAAGACGTTAGTAAACAGAAATCATGAAGAATATTATCTCAGAGCCACAAAATTAATGAAGATTTGTAAATTTTAGGGAAAAGGAGCACATGTAAACCAAATTTTGGGCATTAAAGATGGAAGTAAATTTGTCTCCAACAGTCTTCCTATATTCTGAAATTCTTACTGCCTTTACTGTTACCATTGTCATTACTCTCCCTAACAATGCCACCCCAAACCATTTCCACAGAAACCAGGTTGCTTTAAGTGGGCTTTCTTGGACTTTCCCAGTTCAACTAAATAGCAACTCTGCAGAACGGTGGGCATCTCAGTGGACAATGCAAAACAAGAAAGCTGAATTTGGCTAAGGGCCTACCTGTAACAGTTATATCATGTTACACAGAGCTCAGAGTTAAATGAACATATGACAGGGACAGGGTTCAACCTGTATTTCCTGTGAAATGCTCTTTTTGTTGTTACATAGTATTTTACGTGTTTAAGGGATATTTTGTTGCATGAATAGACTGTGTAATGATCAAAACGGTATTTGGGGTATCTGTCACCTTGAGTATCATTTCTATGTGTTGGGAACATTTCAAGGCCTCTCTTCTAGCTACCTTGAAATATACAGTACATTGTTGCTAATTATAGTCTTCCTACGCTCCTGTTGAACATTAGAACTTATTCCTTCTTTGTAACTGTATATTTTTATCCACTAACCAACCTCTGTTCATCCTCCTCCCACCTGTACAATCCTTCCCAGCCTCTGGTATCTATCATTCCACTCTCTACCTCCATCAACTGTTTTAGCTCCCACATATGAGTGAGAACAGGTGGTATTTGTCTTTCTGTGCCTGGCTTATTTCACTTAACATAATGAATTTTGGTTTCCTCTATGTTATTGTAAATGACATAGTTTCATTCTTTTTTATGGCCACATGGTATTTCACTGTATATAATACCACGTTTTTAATGTGATGTGTTTCTTATTATAAAAAGCTCTCAGGCTTGTCCTTAGGCATTAAACATTTAAAAACATGTATCCATCAATCTATCAATTTTATCCTATCTATCCAGCTACCTAATCTATCATCTATCCATCTATCTAATCTATCATCTATCTATCTATCTATCTATCTATCTATCTATCTATCTATCATCTATCTATCTGTCTATCTATCTATCTATCTATCATCTATCTATCTATCTATCATCATCTATCTATCCTACTCCCTGCCATGGTCAGTCCAAGAGCATTTTAAATTATATAGATAATCTTTTCGAATCCTTCCTGCTTTTCCCAATAATTGTGGGGGGAAATGGCCAAGGAGGAGCCTTCATTGGACACAAACATAAAATAATTTAAAATATTAACAAAAGGTGCATTCCCATAATCTAGAGAGAGAGAGTGGTTCTTAATCTATAGAGTGGTTCTCATCTCAGGCTGAAGATTGTAACCACCCAAGGACCTTGAAAAATACCGATGCTTGGGTGTGTCTTGAGAGATTTTAATTGGTGTGGTTACATCTTGAGCATTAGAAGTGTTAAAAGCTCTCCAGGTGATTCTAATGCTGCCAGGCCTGAGAGGCACTGCTCTAGGGAGGATACTGACCTCCAGAGATGGAAAATGAAAGAGGTCATTATTTATTTCTGATGGATCATGGACACTCTTGTCTTCACATGTTTGTATTTATTTGGCAACACAGATTTTCCATTAGTTCTTCTCCCATTTAATAGACTTTATTTTTTGGAGCAGTTTTAGTTCACAGCAAAATTGAGAAGGTACAGAGATTTCCCATATACTCCTTCTCCCCCTCCATGGATAGCCTCCTCTACGATTGATGGTCCCCAGAAAAGTGGTGGTGCATTTGTTATAATCAATGAACCTACATTGACACATTGCTATCACCCAGAGTCCATAGTTTACATTAGGGTTCACTCTTGGTGCTTCATAAATTCTATGGGTTTGGACAAATGTATAACGACATGGATGCACCTTATCACATCATGTAGAATAGTTTCACTGCCTAAAAATCGTCTGTGCTCTGCATATGTGTCCCTTTCTCTCTTCTGGCTCCTAGTAACAACTGATTTTTAAATAGTCTCCGTAGTTTGTCTTTTCCAGAATGTCATCTGGTTGGAATCATACTATATGTAGCCTTTTCAGGTTGGCTTTTTTTTTTTTTTCACTTAGAAATGTGCATTTAAATTTCCTCCCCATATTTTTGTAGCTTGTTATCTCATTTCTTTTCTTTTCAGTGCTGAGTAATATTCTGTTGTCTTAATGTACCACAGTTTATCCATTCACCTATTGCTTCTAAGTCTTGACAATTATGAATAAAGCTGCTAGCTATAAACATCTATGTGCAGTTTTTCTGTGGACCTAAGTTTTCAGTTCTTTTGGAAAGATAGCAAGGACTGATTGCTGGATCATACGGTAAAAGTGTTTTTAGTTTTGTGCAAAACTGCCAAGCTGTCTTCCAAGGTGGTGGCACCATTTTGCATTCCCATCAGCAATGAGTAGACATTCCCATTGCTCCACTTTCCCACCAGCATTTGGTGTTGTCATTGTTCTGGATTTTGACCTTTCTAATAAGTGTGTGGTAGTATTAACTATTTATTTACTATTTTTTAGATTTTTTTAACTTTTATTTTAGGTTCAGGGGTACATGTGCAGGTTTGTTATAGAGGTAAATTGCTTGTTGTAGGGGGTTGCTGTAAAGATTATTTCATCACCTAGGTAATAAGCATGATACAGGATAGGTAGTTTTTTGATTCTTACCCTCCTCCCACCCTCCACTCTCAGGTAAGGCCTCTCGTCTTTTGTTCTCTTCCTTGTGTCCATGTGTACTATACTTATAAATGAGAACACGTGGTATTTGGTTTTCTGTTCCTGTGTTAGTTTGCTTAGAATAATGGCCTCCAGCTCCATCCATGTCACTGCAAAGGACATGATTCTGTTCTTTTTAAGGCTGCATAGTATTCCATGGTGTATATGTACCACATTTTACTTGTTCAGTCTACCATTCATGGACATTTAGAGTGATTCCATGTCTTTGCTGTTGTGAATACTGCTTCAGTGATCACATGTGTGCATGTGTCTTTATGGTAGAATGATTTATATTCCTTTGGGTAGATCCCCAGTAATGGCATTGCTGGGCTGAATGGTAATTCTGTTTTAAGTGAGAAGTCACCACATTGCTTTCCACAATGGCTTAGATAATTTACATCCCCACCAGCAGTGTTTAGTCATTGTTGGATTTAATTCCTACTTAAAAAGAATGCATGCTAAATGCTCTCCAGACTTAATTCATGTTGTGGTTTTGGTATTATTTGTCATTCTCTACTTTTTCACATTAGACAATGAAATATACACGAAACTTGAAACATCCGTACAGTTTAATGATTCACGATAATGTGAGCACAGGAAACCATAACCTTGTCAACCAGCACTTAGAAGCTTCTTTTGTGCCTTGCCTGAAAAATAGCTTCTGACTGTTTTGATAATCAATTTCTTGCCTTTATAGTTCTGCGTATGCATGTATTCCTAAACAATCCAGTTGTTGGCTTGTATTTAAAAAATTGTTTAGCTTTGTAGCTATAGTTTACACATCACTGTAGGATATTCCATTGCATGAATATAATATAACTGACCCTCTCTATTGTTCATGGACATTTCATTGTTTGCATCTATTGGCTGTTAAACGAACGATGTGCTTCAAACAGTCTTGGTGATGCACCCAGTGCCCAAATACACTAATTTCCTTAGAGCATATGTTCCTAGTGTGGCGTTGCTGGGTGTGCATATTTTCAACTTTAATACAAAATAGAAATGAAGTTCCAGATTGATTATACTAACTTAGCCCTACAAACAGTATATGAGAGGTCTCATTGCTTTAAATACTCCATAGCACTTGGTATTTCCAGTTCTGTAGTATTTACCAGTATGGTGGGTGGGTAACAGTGTTTCCTTGTTTTAATTTGAGTTTCCTCAATTGATAAAGAGATTAAGAACATGCAGCAAATGCTTCTGTGGCACCATGTTACATCCGCTTGGCTCACCATCTATTTTGTAGGTTTTATTTGGTGTTCCTTTTCTTACTCTTTGAGATGGGTTCTCAGCCCATTCATCTTCAGCCCGTCTTCCTTCCTTTCTTTTTTCTTTTTTTTGAGACAGAGTTTTGCTCTTGTTTCCCAGGCTGGAGTGCAATGGCAAGATCTCAGCTCACTGCAACCTCTGCCTCCCGGGTTCAAGTGATTCTCCTGTCTCAGTCTCCCAAGTGGCTGGGATTACAGGTGCCCACCACCATGCCTGGCTGATTTTTATATTTTTAGTGGAGACGGAGTTTCACCATGTTGGCCAGACTGGTCTCAAACTCTTGACCTCAGGTGATCCACCCGCCTCAGCCTCCCAAGTGCTGGGATTACAGGCGTGAGCCACTGCACCCGGCCACCCTTCTTCCTTTCTATCTATGTATTCAGGGCTATGTGTTTCTTTCTACACATAGGTTAAACTGTAGCCCGCAAGTTTTGATATGTAGTATTTCCATAAACTTTCATTTAGGTAATGTTTATTATCGAACCGATGAGGATTTCTCAGCTATGTGCATTAGATCACATTTATTTATTCATGATATTTATTTTTACTATTTTTCTGTCTGCCTATTCTATCAATTACTGACAGAAAAATGTTAAAATTCTCCCACAAGTATTGTGGATTTTGCTTCATATAGTTTGAAGCCAAGTTATTGGATATATGTTAATTAAAAAGAGTTATATCACGGTAGTCGGCTGAGCATTGCATCACTGTGAGTGACCCATTTTAATGCAAGCAATGTTTTGTGCCTTCTACTCTTGCTGATTTTAATATATCAGCTTTATCTTTCTTACTTTTTGCATGCTGTATTTTTCCCATCCTTCAATGTTCAAACTTAGTATATTCCTATAATGTACATGCATCTTTTGTAAATAGCATACAGTGAGATTTTATTTTCTAATCCAAATAGTTTTTATACCTTTAAACTGGACCATTTAATTTGTTTACATTTAATACAATTATTGACATATTTGGTTTTCCCATTATTTTGAGCTTTGTATTTATATTACCTGTTCTGTTTCCTTTTTTCTCCCATCTTGATTTATTTTGAATTTAGCTGATTATTCTTTTCCCTCTAATAGTCTGGAAATTGTGAACTCTGATTCTGTTGCTTTTGTGATCACCCTGAAACCACACACACATACTTCTTTGATAAAAATCTAGAGTTAATCAATGCCTTATCCTCTTCTTGGATAATACAAAGAGATTAAACATGGCAATTATAATTATTCTCCTCCTGACACGAGTTAGTGTTGTCATATATTATAATTCTCTCATTTAACCCCATTAATTGTTATTATTATTATTTTATAGGTAATGTTTACTTATCTTTGCCCATCTCAGACCTTCCATCTGGGATTGTTTTCCTTCTGCAGAAAGTACGTCCTTGAAAATTCATATAGAATTAGAAGTTAGCAGTTGTTTTCTTTTAGGACATTGAAGATTTCATTCCAGCCACCCTCTGGCTTCCATTGTTGCTGCTGAGGAACCAGCAGAAACAAAGGTCTAATTGTTATTTCTTTGTTTTAAGGTGTTTTTTCCTTGTCTGATAGTCTGCATTTTCACTATAGATATGGATTTATTTTTATCTACTCTTTGTGGGAATCATTAGACTTCTTGAATTGCTGATATTTCTAAGGCTGTCTTTTATAATTTGAACTCAGGGAGCGTGGGTGTCTTGGAATCTGTATCTGAAGTCTTGCAAGTCTGTTTTGCCGTTTGTTATTCTTCTCCACAGTGCCTTGTGTCCTTGTGTGGTTGACTTCCTTTGGTTGGATGCTGATCATTGCTCTGAAAATTATCTGTGGGATTCCCTGAGGCCTAGGATGAAAGTGCCTGCCTTTAGCCCTGAGGTTCACTCCCTAGGCACGTAGGTGCACTACCTTTTGGTACAATTCAACTTCACAGCTTGAGGTTTCTTGGAATGTTCCAGTGTGGTAGATCTGGGCTTCAGATCTGCCAAGCACCTGCCCACTTTTGGACATATTTTCTCCTTTTTCTTCTTTCTTTTTTTTTTTTTTTTTAATGTTGCACTAAGCACCAAAGACAACATTCTTCACAGCTGCTTGTGGGTGAGAGGAAAGAAGCAGGCTCACCCCAACCCTAATTGTGGAGCTGTGTATGATTGCAACAAATGTGCTAGGATCCTAATAGACTCACAAACTTTGGCAGCCCTGAGTGTTCATTTCTGTTCCTCCCAACCCCGTGAATCTATTAAAACACAGCTTAATCTTGCAATCTGGAACAGATGAAGGTAAAGGGGAGCAATCATTTCGTTGACTTCTCTGGAGTCTTGCTTTTCTTCAGATCTCAGTTTGGTCATTCATCACTGTGTTGTCAACGCTTCAATGCATATAAGAAAATGTGAAAAAGATAGCATTTAAAATTATTTCCAGAAGATTATTGATCTCAACAATTTAGCCCAGTGTTGTTCAACAGTATGTTCTGTGGGGATGGAAATGTTCTGTATTCAAGCTTTCCAATATAGTAGCCACTGCCTTCTGTGGCTATTGAGCACGTAAAATGCAGCTAGCACACCTGATGAATGGAAGTTTTTATTTTAAAATGTACATAGCCACATGTGGCTGTGGCCACCATATTGGACAGTGCAGCCCTAGTTGATGAGCAATTATCAGAAATGAGAATGTCTTTTTTTTGTTAATTATTATTAGTATTTTTTTAAATTGCATTTTAGGTTTGGGGGTACATGTGAAGAACATGCAAGATTGTTGCATAGGTCTGGTTGAGCAGATAACTGTCTGCAATGCATCTAGCCCAGCTGCCGGAATCTTGGTGAAGCATCGTGGTTTACTTTGTGTTTATTTAAATTTCCTATTCATATAGTAAGGCTGTATTCTTTGTATAGTACAGAAGAAAAATTTTGTTTTATTAAAAAATTATTTATTTATTTAGAGACAGGGTCTTGCTCTGTCACCCAGGCTGGAGTGCAGTGGCGTTGTCATAGCTCACTGTACCCTCAAACTTCTGGGCTCAAATGATCCTCCCACCTCAACCTCCCAAAGCACTGGAGGAAAAAACGTTGTTTTAAATATCACCACAATGAGTAGGTAGAATGCCATTTCTTAAGATGAGTCACATCAAGGATAGGAGGGAGACATGCTTTGTGGATTTTTTTGGTGACAAACTTTAATACGATAAACTACAGTTTGCTTGTCATTCCAAGGCAAACCTCAACAATGTAGTAAGCCCTGTCCTTAGTCTTAGAGAAATATTTATCTAGAGAAATACAAAAAGGAAAGCAACAAAAACATAAATGGAGTCATTTTCCACCTGGCTGGCTGCTTCCACACCGCTCACCCGGTGCAGGCAGCAGTAGGTGTATGGAGGAGGATGATGACGTGTCCCGCAGCGAGAGGGTCTCCCTCTAATAGTCTCAGGAAACGCTGTTGCTTCCTGCCAGGAGAGGACAGCGGCTTGAGGACAGGGTTCTCGTCTCACGCGTTTGTTCCACTCTGCAGAACCAAGCTTTGATCTGTGATGTACCATGGGTGCACAGAAAAGATTTTCTGGATAAAATCATTTTGGTGCCATTGTCTTTTCATTATTAGAACATCAAAAACAGCACAGAATGATTATTTCCTCCAGTATTCCGGAGGATCCTGCGCTTGGCAGTACAGCAGCTGGCTCTGGCTTGGCTACGGTCTCCTCCCTTCTTGCTTCTCTGGTAACAAATGCTCACCTCTGTTGACAGCATGATCTAGTGTTGGCCAATCAGAGTGCCTCACTCCTCCCCACCTCAGAATGATTCATGGGTGGCAGCTTCACGCAAGCCCAGGTTAGAGTCCTTCTTTGAGGCCATTCTTATCAGAATCTCAGGAGCCCCCATGCGTCTCTCGGGGAGCTACAAGAGGGGGGCCACCTGCTTTCCCCCGTAGTCCTTGCCATTTGCAGAAGGCATCTCAGGAGGAGGAGAGAAGGACACCAAGCAGGGAGACGAGAGGTTCGGGTGACGGCAGAGAGGAGGGGCCATCACTGAGGTCCCCAGAGCAGTCCAGGTTCTCTAGTTCTTCCAGTTCTTTGAACTCCACTAGTATCCTTTTGACAAGGTCATTTTCTGTTATAAATGATCCTTAATTAGGTCTCAGCCACTTGCAACAAATATCTTTTATCCTAAATTGTTAAAATGAAAAGTGTTTGTGTTGGGGGCACATTTTCAGGGGAAAGAAAATTCCCACCAGCCTCGGAATCAGCTGAGGTGGGGTAAGCATAGTCTTCCCCATGTTCTTCTAGTGCAATTCTTTTGTCCCTCTGTTTCTTTGGTAGTTTTTAGTGGACATCATCCTAAAATTCAAACACCAAATTCATTTCTCACCCAAGATGAGCTGTGTCACAAATGAACAAGAAGAGTACCAGCAATGTGATTTCTTTTTTTTTTTTAAATAAAAAAACCAAAACTTCCAAGGTACAGAAAATAACACCATCCTGTCCAAATTTAGGGCCACACTGTCATCAAGGGATAATCAGTCTTCCTTCCTTTCCTTCCTCCCTTCCCTTCCCTTCCCTCCTTCCCTCTTTCTGTCCTTCCCTCCTCCTGTCCTCCCTTCCTCCCTTCCTCCCTCCCTTCCTTCCTCCCCTTCTCCCTCCCCACTCTCCTTCCCTCCTCCTTTCTTTCCTTCCTCCCTTCCTCCTTTCCTCCCTTCCTCCCTTCCTCCCTTCCTCCCTTCTTACCTTCCTCCCTTCCTCCCTCCCTTCCTTCCTTCCTCCCCTCCTCCCTCCCCTGCTCTCCTTCCCTCCCCCTCTTTCTCTTTCTCCTCCTTCCTTCCTTCCTTCCTTCCTTCCTTCCTTCCTTCCTCCCTCCCTCCCTCTCTCCCTCTCTCCCTCCCTCCCTTTCTTTCTTTTCTTTTCTTTCTCTCCTTTTCTTTTCTTCTCTTTCTCTCCTTTTCTTTTCTTCTTTTGATATGAGGTCTCACTCTGTCACCCAGACTGGAATGCAGTGGCGTGATCTCAGCTCACTGCAAACTCTGCCTCCCTTGCTCAGGTGATCCTCTCACCTCAGCCTTGCAATTAGCTGGGACTACAGGTGCATGCCACCGTGCCCAGCTAATTTTTTGTATTTTTAGTAGAGATGGGGTTTTACCATGTTGCCCAGGCTGGTCTTGGACTTCTAAGCTCAAGTGATCCTCTTGCCTCAAGCTCCCAAAGTGATGGGATTACAGGTGTAAGCCACTATGCCCAGCCCAGTACCATGCCCAGCCCAGTTAATAATTTCTAATGCTACAAAGGCCTCTTTCTAAGTGTAAATACATGATTTTGTTTTCATCTGGGCCATATCATTCCAACTTCTGGAAAGTTTTAGTTCAAGTTATGGATGTCCAAGTATTTATTTTCTTAATAATCATCGTTAGCACTCATTCATTTTCCATTGAGTACTCATCCATTCATTTTCCATTGGGTGCTTATCCATGACAGGCAATGTCCTAGATTCCGAGGATACACTGTAAACAAATAAGAAAATAGACCCTGGCTCTTGTATGGCACACAGAGTGTTATGGCTAATTTTAGCTTGGATTATGAAAGTATAAACACAGTTTCATTTTATTCAAGAGGAAAATACGGCTGGAAGATGATCATTCATAGGCTTTATAATTAGTATAATTTACAGTCTTCTTCCAACTTTAAAATGAGAATTCACAGGATTACTGAGTCACCTAACCTCACTAAATCAAATGAAATGTGTGTGTGTGTGTTTGGGTTGGGGGTGCAGGTGGTTGGGGGCAGAACCAACTTAGGGATGTTATTAAAGTAAAATGTTATGTTCAAATCTTTCTCATTCAGTACATCACCTTGCAGTGCCATCTGGCGGTTAGAATGAAGGAAAACATGTCAAACCATACTGATAATTGTGGGAACCCGGGAACTCTGTGGGCTCCCGTGTACTGTGCTCACTTCCCAACAGGGTGTCAGGAGGGTCGTGAACTAGTGTCCCCAGTGAGCACCTGTCTCAGTGCTCAGTTCCACCCCTGGGGAGGCACCATCCAGCCTGAAGGTCCCCTGCCTCATGACTCAACCGTCCCCTAATACAAACACTGCACAGGTGGGGTCCAAACACAAGTCACCACCCCTTACCACAGCTTAGACTCATTTGTTTGTGTGATTTATTTTATTTTTACTTTGTTACTAGCCACTCTAAAAATCAGAATTTTTTCATTTCTTTCTTTCTTTTTTTTTCTTTTTCTTTTTTTTTTGTAACTAAGTCCTGCTCTTTCACCCAGGCTGGAGTGCAGTGGTGAGATCTCGGCTCACTACAACCTCTGCTTCCCGGATTCAAACGATTCTCCTGCCTCAGCCTCCTGAGTAGCTGGGATTATAGGCGTGCACCACCATGCCTGGCTAACTTTTGTATTTTTAGTAGAGACAGGGTTTCACCATGTTGGCCAGGCTGGTCTTGAACTCATGACCTCAAGTGATCCACCTGCCTTGGCCTCCCAAAGTGCTGGGATTACAGGTGTGAGGAGAATTTTTTCTTAAAAAAATTTTTTTTTTAAATTTTAGGTTTGGGGGTACATGTGAAGGTTTTTTACATAGATAAACATGCATCATAAGGGGTTTGTTGTACCTATTTTTACATCATCTAGGTATTTAGCCCAGTACCCAACATCTTTTCTGCTTCTCTCCCTCCTCCCACCCTCCCCACTCAAATAGACCCCAGTGTCTGCTGTTTCCTTCTTTGGGTTAATAAGTTCTTATCATTTAGCTTCCACTTATAAGTGAGAAAATGCGGTATTTGGTTTTCTGTTCCTGCATTAGTTTGCTAAGGATGATAGCCTCCAGCTCCAACCGTGTTCCAGCAAAAGACATGGTCTTGTTCTTCTTTATGGTTACATAATATTCCACGGTGTATATGTACCACGTTTTCTTTGTCCAGTCTGTCACTGATGGGCATTTAGGCTGATTCTATGTATTTGCTATTGTGGACAGTGCTGCAGTGAACATTTGTGTGCACGTGTCTTCATGGTAGAATGTTTTATATTTCTCTGGGTGTAGACCCAGTAATGGGATTGCTGGGTCAAATGGTAGTTCTGCTTTTAGCTCTGAGGAATGATCGTACTGCTTTTCACAATGGTTGAGCTATTTTACACTCCCACCAACAGTGTATAAGGATTCCCTTTTCTCTGCAACCTTGCCAACATCTATTCTTTTTGACTTTTTAATAATAGCCATCCTGACTTGTGTGAGACGGTATCTCACTGTGGTTTTGATTTGTATTTCTCTCATGATCAGTGATATTGAGCTCTTTTTCATATGCTTCTTAGCCGCATGTATGTCTTCTTTTGAGAAACTCACTTTTTAATGGGGTTGTTTTTCTCTTGCAAATTTGTTTAAGTTCTTTACAGATGCTGGATATCAGACCTTTGTCAGATGCATAGTTTGCAAATAGTTTCTCCCATTTTGTAGGCTGTACATTTACTCTGTAGTGTGCTCCAGCCACTGAGGCTAGTGGGGCTGACAGGGGAGTCATTTCCACTGGCAACACCCCAGGCCAAGCGTTATTCTCATGGTCCCAAAGAAATCCTTGGCAATTCAACACGTGGAAACAATATATTCATGATTTAGCTTTTGATTGAACTTTTTTTGGTTTTAGGCTTTTCAAAAATAACCTTTATGCTTTAGAATAGTTTTATATGTACAGAAAAATTGTGAATATAGTATGGATCAGCAGCCCCAAACCTTTCTGGCACCAGGGATCATTTTCATGGAAGACAACTTTTCCACGGACCTGAGGTGAGGGGGATGGTTTCAGGATAAAACTGTTCCACCTCAGATAATCAGGCATTAGATTCTCATAAGGAGTGCACAACCTAGATCTTTCATATGCACAGTTCACAATAGGGTTCACACTTCTATGAGAATCTGATGCCACCACTGATCTGAGAGGAGGCTGAGCTCAGGTAGTAATGTGAACAAAGGGGAGTGGCTGTAAATACAGATGAGGCTTCGCTCACTCACCTGCCACTCACCTGCCATGAAGCCCAGTTTCTAACAAGTCACAGACCAGAACCAACCAGTCCACGGCCCAGGGATTGGGGACTCCTGGAATAGAAGGTTCCATGTCATCCATACCCAGTTTCCCCTATAATTAACATCTTATGTAAGTATGGTACATGAAAAACATCAGACAAATCTCAACTGAGAAACATTCGACAGGATGCTTGACCAGTACAGCTCAAACCTGTCCTAGTGTCCAGAAAGGCCTGAGAAGCTGTTACAGCCAAGTGGAGCCTGTGAAGACATGATGACTGAATGTAATGTGGTGTCCTGGTTGGAATTCAAGACAAGAAAAGGGCATTGGGGGAAAACTGAGGAAATAAATCTGAATAAGGCATGGACTTTGGTTAATATTCACTTGTCAGTATTGGTTTTCATCAGTTGTGACATGTTTAATGTACTAAGGTAAGATGTTAATAACGGGAACCTTAAAAAAAATTTTAATAAAAGGATTAGGAGTTTCAAAGTAATGGGAATTCAGGAACAAACCCTACAAAACTACAATCTGCCAGCCTTCTACCCACCGTTTATATCAAAACGTGAATGAGAGTCGATCTTTTATAAATTTGCTTTATTATAAGTGTATGAAGATCTTAATGTCACTGGGCAAAATCGTCATTTATTAGAATAGTTCAGACTCACTCTTGCAACAAAATAAACCACGTTCCATCAAGACACAGGAAAAATGAATGCAGGGATTTAGGAATGCTGTGCTTGCTTCTCTTCAACGTTAGCAGCGAAAGTTGGAGAGTTAATAACAGGGGAACTGATGGGGGAGGTTCATGGGAGTTCTCTGTATGATCACATTAATTTTTCTATGAATCTAAAAGTACTCTAAAATAATTTCATTGAACAACAACAAAAAATCAGATACTTCAAAACAAACAAAACCAACCACAGCCGCCTGAAGTGAACAGAGCCTTATGTCATGTGACTGGTGGATTGAACTGCAGGTGGAATAACTTAACCTATAGAAAGAGACATTTTAAACCATATCTTTCATTGAAGGAAACTTTTTCCAAATGGGAGATTAGATTAGTGAAGCATCTTACAAACTTTATCATAAATATCTGAATTAAAAGATGGTACAGTACAGTGAGAAGAATACAGGGAGATTCTCTGACGTCAATGTTAGAGACAAAACTCTTGGCCTTCCAATGGCATGAGTCTTGGAAATATCATGAGATCTTTAGAGCCTCTGTTTAGTCCCTTTGAAGTGAGTATAGGCCAGGTGCGGTGGCTCATGCCTGTAATCCCAGCACTTTGGGAGGCCGAGGCGGGCGGATCACGAGGTCAGGAGATCGAGACCATCCTGGCCAACATAGTGAAACCTCGTCTCTACTAAAAATACAAAAATTAGCCAGGCGTGGTGGCGTGTGCCTGTAGTCCCAGCTACTCGGGAGGCTGAGGCGGAAGAATCGCTTGAACCCAGGAGGCGGAGGTTGCAGTGAGCCGAGATTGCGCCACTGCACTCCAGCCTGGCGACAGAGCAAGACCTCGTCTCAAAAAAAAAAAAAAAAAAAAAAAGTGAGTACAATACCCACTTCTCACCTTTTGAGACTGATTGAATGAGACTGCAGGTACAGCCCCCTACAAAGTTCCTGGCACAGGAAGGCAATTTTCCACTTAGGCAATTCTGAAATCTGTAAGACAGAAAACCAAGAAGGGCAGCTGGAACTCTGGGCACCAGTGCAAGTTCAGGTGGAAGTCCTGCTTTTTCTGGGAAGCCTCCTTTCTGCTCTTAAAGTCTTTCAACTGATTGAATCAAGCCCACTCAGACTATCTGGATAATCTCCTTTACTTCAAATTAAAGTAATGTTAATCACATCTACAGAATGCCTTCCCAGAAACACCCTTATTAGTGTTTGATTGAATAATTGGGGATTAGAGCCTGGCCATGATGACACAGAAAACTGGCCATCTGTCTCTCCATCTATCTTTCCTTCCTTCCTTCCTTCCTTCCTTCCTTCCTTCCTTCCTTCCTTCCTTCCTTCCTTCTTCCTTCCTTCCTTCTGTCCTTCCTTCCTTCCATCCATTTTTCCATCCATCCTTTCTTCTTTCCATCCATTCTTCCATCCGTCCACCCATCCATCCTTTATTTCTTGCAGGTTGTTGGACTGAGGGATGAAGTTTCTAGCTGGCTATTCGGGAGAATCTGCCTACAGTCTTGACTCCTTGCCATGTGGACCTCTCCAACATGACTACCTGCACCATCCAAGTGCCCCTGCTGAGAAGGGAATAGAGAGATTCTGCTAGCAAGACAAAAGCTGCAATCCCATGGAATCACAGAAGTGGCATGCTATCACTTTTGCTACAATCTGTGAGTTAGAAGCAAGAGAAGCAAGTTAGAAGTCCAGCCCAACTCAAAGCAAGGAAATTACACAGAGTATGATCACTGGAGACAGAGATTACTAAGAACATCTGAGAGTTTGCCTGCCACAAGGAACTTGGAATTCAGAAATGTCACATAGTGGGTCAGTGGTAAAGATTGTGTCACCCTGACCTTACTGAGACCTGACATAACTATTAGGGTTATGGATCAAAAGGTAGAATGTATTCCCTAAGGCAAGACACAAGTATTAATTTTGTTCCAATTAGTGCCAGAATCAGGATCACTCATCTTCTTTGTAAAAAAAAATATGAAATCAGAAATAAATCTTTAAGAAATTAGCTGTTGATTGCATGAAATTATTAAACAAATTGCTTGGATCTAAAAAACCTTTGGGCCTGGCATGGTGGCTTATGCATGTAATCCCAGCATTTTGAGAGGCCAAGGTGAGTGGATCATTTGAGGTCAGAAGTTCCAGACCAGCCTTACCAACATGGAGAAACCCCATCTCTACTAAAAATACAAAATTAGCTGGGTGGGGTGGTGCATACTTGTAATCCCAGCTAGTCGGGAGGCTGAGGCAGGAGAATCACTTGAGCCTAGGAGGTGGAGGTGCAGTGAGCCGAGATTGTGCCATTGCACTCCAGCCGGGGCAAAAATCTTAAAACACCGTCTAAAAAAAAAAAAAAAAAAAAAAAAAAAGAATACATTTCTCATCTTCCTTTGCAGGAGGTGTGGACATCTGACTAAGTTCTAGCCACTTTGTTATGTGGGCTTCTTGGAAGATTCCTTATAGTTGACATGGTTTGGCTGCATCCCCGCCCAAATCTCATCTTGAATTTCCATGTGTTGTGGGAGGAACTTGGTGGGAGGTGATTGAATCATGACGGCAGGTCTTTCCCAGCCAGTTCTCAGGATAGTGAATATGTCTCAGGAGATCCAGTGGTTTTAAAATGAGGAGTTTCTCTGTACAAGCTCTGTTTGCCTGCTGCCATCCATGTAAGATGTGACTTTCTTCTGCTTGCCTTCTGCTATGATTGTGAGGCTTCCCTAACCACGTGGAGCTGGAAGTCCAACAAACTTCTTTCTTTTGTAAATTGCTCAGCCTCGGGTATGTCTTTTATCAGCAGCATGAACATGGACTAATACACGGGGTGATGAGTTGGTCATCACATTCTTTGTAGATTTCCTTCTTGCTGCAGCCACCAGCTGGGCAGTGAGAGGATATTGAGAACAAATTTTTATGCTGAGGATGGCAGAGGAGAAAGATGAGAGGAGTCTAGGCCTGAAGACATTGTGAAGTGGTCTAGGACTGTACCTCCCGACTTCTTTGTGCAAGAGAGTAAAGCCTTACATGCATGAATCTGTTATTTGAGATTTCTTTCATAGAATTCAGCATTTGAATTGTCTGTGGCTGAAAGGAATCTGGATACAATAGAAACTATTTACACCCTAGAAACTATTTACCCTGTGCTAAAGAACCTATTTGCCATCTCATCAGGCTGGCAAATGACACACAGTGTTCAGTAAAACTCAAACAGATGCTATTCTCTTCTCTGCTAAATGTGACCGATTTATCTATTGTGATGTCTCGCCGTTCCAAATAAAGAGATCAGGATTCCCTTGCCCCATGGCTGTTCTACAGAGACTGCCTTGCCCATCTGGCATGTAAAACCCTGAAATGTAAAACTCTGCTGTTTGTAGGAGTGCCAAGATGTTTCAACATATTTTAGATATTTTTTGGAAAGTTGTAAAACATGGCTAATATAGGAAATGGTAGCAGTTCATAAACACTACTTAGTGTTCTTCGCTTCAGATGTCACTAGACTTACGTAAATGGAACTGAGAAATTTTTCTTTTTTCTGTGTAAAGTGAAACCCATTTTTTCCCCCTCCAACATTATAGGCATCCCAGAGTGGTTTTCAGCATTTGGAAGCAGCAGGGCCTCTTTCTTTTTGGATTTGGTTAAAATAAAAGGGCTACAGACAGCCTTGAAATGTGAATCCAAACCCCAGGTTTTTAAACTCTTCAGCAAATCCGAATGAAGACAAGTTTCCTCCTTCAGAGACAAAACAGGGCTCAATCTATGAAACCTGACTTTGAAGCAGATGACAACTTTTCCCACAGGTGGTGCACCAGTACTTCTAGGAAACACAAACACCTAATTTTGATCATATTTATTAGGATTTCATTTTAATGTGCATCTGGAAAAAACATAACTAGCACATCTTGCTCATAATTATACAGCTCTTACTGTTTAGGAGGTCATTAATTGTGTTTTAAGCAGGAGATCAAGTGAAAGAATAATCCTCAGTAAATCCTGGCTGTGGGTGACTGATGGAAGTTTCAGAGGCTGGACTGGAAGATGAAATTGGGGCGAGGTGGCACACAGCATGGCCTCAGGAACCTGGGATCCAGCCACCTGCAGCTCCCAGTGGAGGTGAAGTCATGGAGGGTCCCAGGGAGTGATTGGTGAGTGAAGTGTCTCTCCATCCATCTGAATAACAAGAGGTGGGCCTTGTGAATTTCCTCCACTGTGTGTTAACCCAGTTTCTAACTTCCTCTCGTTACTGTCAGTTTTAACTGTGTGTGTATCTATGTGTGTTCAACTCTCACGGGCAGGGTGGCAGAACTCTCTAGGGTAGGAGGAGAGACCATGAAGACAGACCTTGATTCTTAAGTGTGGACTTTGAGAGCGATTTCTCCATCATTTAGCCTGTGGATTGCAGCATTTTGAAAAACTAAATTCAGAAATTAGATGGAGACCTCTAGTGGAGGCCTGGGAGAAGAAGGACTGGAAGATCGGAGTCTACAAAGGCTGGGATAGTGGCATGTGGATGGGCTGCTTGGAATGCACAGAAGTCACACAGGCCTCTGTCTCACATTGGGGCCACTAGGGCTTCCGGGTGCTGGGTTCCGGTAGTGTTAGCCAGTCTTTGTCCTCAGTCACCAGTGCTCAGGTGGTAGCTGTGGATGGAGAAGCCAAGATGGCAGGAGTGGGCATGGCCCCCTCACCAAGGCTGATGCAGCTCCTGCCTCCACTGAATGCTGTGTCTACCCTATGTTGCCAGCCCCGTGGGACCAGCAGTCACTTGGTAGCAAGCTCATTACATCTGGACCCCTTCAATTGCAGCTGGAGGTAATTTTCCCTTATTGGAATTGATACCTGCTCCTAATACAGATTTGCCTTTTCTGCCTGTTCTCCTGCTAGCACCCCCACCTGAGGGCCTCCAGGAGGAATGACATCTCAAATGGAAACCTGCATAATATCAGCTCAAACCAAGGACCCATTTTATCGTCAAAGAGGTGTGCCATGAATCCATGACTGTGGGATCCACTGCTTTGACCACATCTGGATGACTTGGAAGCTGCCAGCCTACATGAACAATGAAAAGGCCTTTCATGGCTCAGCAAAGGTGCCAGCTCAGGGCTGATACTCCCTGGGGTTGGCCACCAGGGTGGCCACAGTGCCATAACAACGGCCAATATGGTGCTGAACCTACAGCTTACATATGGTGCTTTGACACCAATTATCAGGACACACGGGTCTGGAAACCAAATCTTGGAAGTAGGATTGGCTGCTCTCCTCATAACTCCTAGTGACCCAGTAGTAGAATTTTGCTTCCTGTCCCCGAGAACTTATGTTCCACAGGACTAGAGATCCTGGTTCCTGGGATGAAGCAGGGTAGCTTCTGCTGAGGTTCACAGTAAAGGTTCTGTTGAACCTGAATATGACTACTGCTGGGTCCCTTTGGGCCTGCTAATGGACGAACAGGCAAAGAAAGAAGTTACTCCATTATCTGGGGGCAGATAATTCCAGTTCTCAGTGGGGCTGTGGTTGCTGCCAGGGGACTGAAACACAGCAGATTGTTGGTGGCTTCCTCTGGTGCCTGCAACTCTGGGGATAATGATGACTGGGCAATGCCACCAGGGCCTGATAGACACAAGGCAACCAAGAGCTCAGACCCTCAGCGGTGAAGGGCCAGCCAGTGCTCAGGCAGGTGGCCCAGACCAGCATAAGCGCCGATAGAGAGAAGTCTAGGACGGGCGGTGGAGGAGGGAGATGACACATCCCAACCACAGTCCCTGGTTAGCTGCAGGTGGCGTGTCCACCATGCCTTCTCTGTGGAATCGTTTGGAGATGGTGGCTGGCCACGATCTTGCAGGCTCAGTGACAGAACAATCTGTTCTGAGAAGAAAGAGGGTTGGACTGCTGCAGACTTGTGTGGTGCTCTGACTCATGCCCTCAGTCTAACCTCTAATTTCTCTTTTTTTTTTTAAGAAAGAAGAAGAAAGAAAAAAGGGGGAGAGAGAACAAAATTCTTGCTCTATTGCCCAGGCTAGAATACAATCTAGGAATAGGTATTAAAAACCTCTTTTATGTCGATAATTGTACTTAACAACAGAGACAGGAAGGAATAAGGGAAGAAAATAACAAACAAATAGCCAACCAATACCTCATTTAAGTCTGTGAAATGCTATGCAAATGCTAAAGAGTGATTTACTTCCAATTATATAGTCACTTTCAGAATAGGTATAATATGATATTGAGAAAAATGTATGTTCTGGAGACCTGGGATGAAGAATTCTATAGATATTCACTAAGTTTACTTATTCCAGGTCTAAATTCCCT
>CAUYLG010001573.1:0-48785 GCA_963573385.1 Cacajao melanocephalus
AAATAAAAATTTTTTTTTTTTAAATAATTTTTTATTATTAACCATATTTAAATTTAAATTTTACCTCAATTTTTTTTTTTTTTTTTTTTTTTTTTTTTTTTTTTTTTTTTTTTTTTTTTTTTTTTTTTTTTTTTTTAGTAAAGAAATTTTAAATATCCCAGTACTCTCAGAGTCAGTGGCTGTGAGCCAAACTTCTTAGGTCATATTCGAACTCTGTAGCTTAACTCTATTCACATAAGCATGTCAAGAGTGAATACCATGATGAAAATCCAGACTTGAAAATTAATCTTCTTTTATGATTTTTTCCATTAACTGCCCAAGCCTCTGTGGCAGCCAGCTGGAACACCAGCTTATGCCAGCTTACATGATGCTGTTAAGAACTCAGAAAGAGAGACAATATTCATACCATCAGGAAAAATTACATAGATTTATAGGCCTATGTAGAATTTGACAATCATAAAGTCCAAATCTCTTGTCTTTTAGCTCAGTAAACTGAGGCATGAAAAGGTGAAGTAGTATCTAAGGTCAGATACCAAGTTTATCTCAGAGCAGAACCTGGAGCCCTACTTTTCATCCTCCCACTCCACGTGTTTCTGTGAAAAGGAGTGACTTCCTCATTCCTTAATTTTTTCAAGCACTACTCTGTGTGTGTGTAGATAAATTGATAAATAGATAAATATAGACAGATATTTCTCCTAAGTCTAGTGCACTTCTTATAACTATATTTTAATAGATTTATTATGATTTTTGAAGGGTTTATTTTGCTTTCCTTATAGTAGTAACTATTTTCAATTTCAAATTCAATTATTTCAATTTAGTGAAGTGTGATACACTGAAACATAAAGCATACACATGGGAAGTATAGGAATAAACCATCATCTTCAAGTATCTGTTAGCCCTCCTTTCTTTCTATATATTATGTAGTTTTTAAAAGCTAAGAATATTACTTGATATAAGTACAGAAAAGTTCCATTTAGGTCATATTAATGGGTTGATAAAGTACAATCACGTGCCATATAACCATGTTTCCGTCAACAGGCCATGTATATGATGATCATTCCACAAGATTATCATGTCATATTTTTACTATAGTTTTTTCTATATTTAGATGTATTCAGATACTCAAATTCCATTGTGTTACAATTGCCTACAGTATTCAGTACAGTAACATGCTGCATAGATTTGTGGCTTAGGAGCAATAGGCTATACCATATAGTCTAGGTGTGCAGTAGGCTCTGCCATCTAGGTTCATGTAAGGACACTCTATGTTGTTCTCACAGTGACCATATTTTCTAATAATGTATTCTTTTTAAGCATTGCTTAACAACAGAGATAGTTTCTGAGAAATGCATAGTTAGGTGATTTTGTCATTGTGGAAACATCATAGAGTATCCTTACACAATCCTAGACAATATAGCCTGCTACCCACCTAGGCTATATGGTATAGCCTATTACTGCTAGGCTATAAACCTGTGCAGCATGTCACTATACGGAATACTGTAGGCAATTGTAACACAATGAAACGTAGATGTGTATCTAAATATTTCTAAACATAGAAAAGATACAGTAAAAATATGGTAATCTTATGGGACCATCATCATATATATGGTCTGTTGCTACCAACATGTCATTAAGTAATTCAGCACATGTCATGTATAATTTCTATATAAGCTAACTGTAATTTATTTCATTTGTTCTTTGAGATGCAATAATAATATCTGTTTCTAATATTTGAATATTAAGAGTAAAGAGTCCATCCAATAAAGATATAGTGTTTGACATCCTTAAGTTTAAATCCAATTTGGGCAGTTTTATATACTTGAGCAAGTTATGTCACCTTACTTAATCTCCATTTCTTCTGTAAAGGAGGAATAATCATAGCTGCTTTAAAGCTTTGGTTTGGGAACACTGTGAACAAATGATGCAACTCAAACACAGTCAATGTTGTTTACTTTATCATTTCTTTCCCTGTAATATTTTATAGACACTGCATTTACTCTATTACCTAACATAAGAGACTCTCAACTCCCCAACAACAGTAAAACCCCCAATATTTCCTGGAATTTAAATAAGTCAATTTTAGAAATACCAACTTTAACAGCTGGTAAATATTTTTTCTAATTTTTAATTCTATGAAAAAGTTGTTCTGTGTATCTTCAGAGTTTCACATATTTTATCAGAATTTCCCATGCTTTATGTTACCTCCTCCTTCTAAAATCAGGGCATCACTGAGAGTAGAAATATATCCACTCAACTTCAAAGGGAGAAAATTCTTAGTTCAGAAGTGAGGGCTGGGTTGATAAAGTTTTCCAAGATGTTACAAGTACTTAGGAAGCACAGCAGTCAGGATGCTTTCCCTGCGGAGTTCTTGTTCTGAATTAACTGGTTGGACTGCCTCCCCTGTTTAATTGCAAAATCTTCATTTCCCTAGGTGATGGATGTACTGTGATGTCAACTCGAAGTGGGCCCAGACAACCTTTATGACTGAGATGTAAAGAGCTTGCCTTGCAAATGAGATGTTTATCTGCAAGTTATTCTTAAATGATGTCTACCTAGTTGGGATTAAGTGAAGATTTGATATCTTTCTCCTTAGTTCAGTTAGTGTATAATCATTGATTTTTATTTTCTCAGCTCTCTTTCTTACTCAGACCTTTACCACATAATGTCAGGACAACTGCAATAAATGCCTACTTTATCCCCTGAATACATTTACTCCACTCATATCATTCTGCTCTCCCCATTGGAAGTCAGTGTAAACAAGCTACTCCCCAATTATTTATAAGTTGAAACACATTGCCACTCAATGTGTTTGACAGACCTCAAGGTCTCTTTCTTACACAAGTTCTGCAGTATGGCAAATGATTATCCCAGGAGGAGTGGAACAAAACTTTTGCTTTTTGCCTCAGAATTTCTTCACCTAGTGGTCTTCCCCTTTTTCTTTGCAACACTAAACGCTAATCATGAAGCCCTAGTTAAGCCCCACCTTCTCCATCCACACATCCCACGTCCCTAGCTTCTTCCTCTTTTATCAGTGGTTCAGAACTTTAACTGAATATAGGGCTCAGTCTTCAAAAAAAAAAAAAAAAAAAGGAAATTTCAGCCTCATCCTCAACGCCCAGAGATGAGTATTTAATTTGTCAGGGGCATTTTCTTGGTACTTGAATTTTTAAACTCTCCCTAGATGATTCTAGTCTTCAGTGAAAGTTAGCAAAGACTGCCATATGCATTTTCATTATAAATCACCTGAACAGTTTGTTAAGCAATTTAATAACACACATACTACCTTTGTGATGTATATATATTTTATTAATAAAAGGTTTTTTTGGGGGGGTCTCATTTGCTTCTGTAAAAATGTTCAAATATTTGTGACCTACTAGAGTCATATGTAAAATTATTATATTTTACTATACTGTATAAGTATAAAATATATTTTAAAAACAAATAATTTCAATCATCAATAAACATTCCTCTTTTAAATGTGTAATTATGCAAATTATGGTTCAAATCTCTCTGCCTGTTCCCACTGCCCCCTTGCTACTTTAGGATGAAGAGCTGGGGCTGGCGGTATGGATTAAGAGGTGGGGGCAGCGGTCAGAAGCAAAATTACTGGTTTGGAGAATACTTCAATAATCTAGGAAAGAGATAACAGTGCTTTGGAACACAGAGGTGAGAGTGAAGATAGTGAGAGGTATTTGGATTTTAGGTATGTTTTGAGGGTAGCTCTAGTGGAATCGACTATAGGATTAGATGGGAGTATGAGAGGAAGAAAAGACCCCAAGGTTTTGAAAGAACTTTATTACATGCTATTAACAAGATTACCTCTCTTTCTACAGTATAAGATGGAAATAATAATAATATTTACATCAATGTATTGTTGAATTAAATCAGATAATATATGGAAAATATCAAGGGCAGACCTTGGCTCATAAATATTTGATTAGTGACAGGCATCATGGAATGACTCAATCTGTGTAAAGAGTGGAAATTAGTGAAATTTGAAAGAAGAGATCATCAGCTTAATTACTCACTGGTTACGAGATTCGAGTGGTCACAGAGTGCCACTTTTATTTTGTGGCCAACCTAGCTATATTAGGCAAAATAACTGAAAAGTGGAAAACATAACTAGTGAGAGTACCTATCTTGCTGCCTTGAAGTAGAATAAATTTTCATAGGGTATTGAGAAGTCTAAGGTCTGTTAATTGGGTGATTAAGTGTTTAGTGTTTTGCCTGAGTTTAGAGTGTCATAAGAAGTACATATTTAGGTAGGGGGTGGTGGCTCACACCGGTAATCCCAACACTTTAGGAGGCTAAAATGGGAAGATCCCTTAGACCCAGAAGTTCAAGGTCAGCCTGGGCAACATAGTGAAATCCCAACTCTAAAAAAAAAAGAAGTAAATATTTAATGATAACATGCAAACTGCAACAAAGAAAATTAATTACAAGAGAAAACAAATCTAGCACTAGGTATTGTAACATGCACACATTCAAAAGTCCAAAGCAAAGAGTATTGATAAAAGAAAACAAAAACCTTAGTAACCATAAAATTAAAGTCACTCTAAAGTCAGCAAACTGACACAGAATTGACACTTAATAATTCCTTCTCCAATGTGTAAATGAACATAGAATAGTAACACATCAGTAATATGAAGGAAAACTTTCAGAGGCTCTGTATAGGGTGATTTAACATATGATATTGTATAAAAAGGGGCATGGTTGTAAATACGAGTTCTAATATTTATTGTGCTATGACATAACTTCTTTGAACCTTATTGTCTTTGTCTGTGAAAAAGGGGTAATAATTTTTACCTCAAGGGTTTTAATAAGAATTTAAATGTATAAAAATTCTGGAGTGTCTCAAGTCTAGCATATAGTAATGTTTCAGTAAATATCAGCAGTTAGGTGGAAGTAAAGAAAATAATATCTGAGGGTAAGGAAGGAGGAGAGTTTACAGATCCCTGGTGAGGAGAGACTGGAATATAAACAAGATCACACAGATGGCCTACATATTGCTAATGGCTCCAGGTGTCTAAGTTGTTTGTTAGGTAAACGTGTATGTAATTTATCAATAATATTGTTCATGTCCCCTCATCTAATTCTTTTTGTTACTGTCATTAGTCTAAATATCATACAACTTCAGATATTGTAAATCAGGCACACTTGAACCAGGTAGACATAAATGTCCATCTGGCTATGATTTGGAGCCAAGACAGGAACTACATGAGCTGGTAGACCAGTTAGAGAGGCTCACATGAGAAGACCCACGGCTCCAACAAGCAGTGTTCTCTGTCAGGTAACTGAGCTTCATGAAATGGCATATAAACATGTAAAATTATATTTTGTTTAGCCAGAAAGTTCTCCAAAATGGCACGTAAATAAACATAGTCATTTTTTGGTTGATTCTGGTAAGGCGTGCTCTAACTATAGTGTATTAATTAGTTTATATTTCCTAACTAAAGTCATATTTATATACGTAAAAAAAATTGAAAAATAGATATGCTTTGCTCATGAAAGATACCCAATGGCATCATAATTATTAAATATATTTTTCAAAGGTGATTGTATTACTAATTGGTGGTTAAAATGACCAAAATTAATATTTTCCAGCTGGGTTCCATAAAATACTAACCATGATAAAATGTTAACCATGCTGGTCTTTTGCATGTCTTTTTGAGCCCTCCCTTGTTCTCATAATATACTCTGTAACACAGGGAACTGTATTTCCCAGACGTTTGTGCCAACAGGCTTCTGGCTACAATCTGCACATGGGAGATCTGGTGAGACCTGAAAGGGTCCAGTCAGAGGAGGCCAGAGTATTTCCAGCCCTTACTCTGCCTAGAGTGGTATCTCTAACAACAACTGGAACTTTTCTTCCCTTAATTTCTTAATTTTAGTTATTGTTATTATTTTCAACTTTTAAGTTCAGGGGTACATGTGAAGGTTTGTTATATAGATAAACTCATGTTATGGGGATTTATTGTACAGATATTTTATCCCTCAGGTATTAAGCCTAGTGCCCATTAGTTATTTTTCTTAATCCTCTCCCACCTCCAGCCTTCCAACTCCAAGTAGGCCCCATTCGGTCTTGTTCTCCTCTATGTGTTCATCTGTTCTCATCACTGAGCTGCCACTTATAAGTGACAAAATGCAACGTTTAATTTTCCATTCCTGCGTTAGTTTGCTAATGATAATGGCCTATAGCTTCACCATGTTCCTGCAGAGGATCTCATTGCATTCTTTTTAATGTCCATATAATATTTTATGGTATACATGAATCACATTTTCTTTATCCAGTGTACCAGTAATGGGCATGTAGGTGGATTCCATGATTTTGCCATTGTGAATAGTGCTGTATTAAACATATGTATGTATACATGTGTCTTTATGGTAGAACAATTTATTTTCCTTTGTGTATATACCCAATAATGGGAACACTGAGTGGAACGGCAGTTCTATTTTTAGGACTTTGAAGAATCACCATACTGTTTTCCAATGATGGAATTAATTTACAATTCCACCAACAGCATATAAGCACTCCTTTTTCTCTACAACCTCATTAGCGCCTGTTATTTTTTGGCTTTTTAATAATAGCCATTTTGACTGGGGTGAGATGATGTGTCATTGTGGTTTTGATTTGTATTTCCCTAATGATCAGTGATCTTGAGCTTTTTTGGTATGCATATTGGTCACATGTATGTCTTTTGAAAAGTGTTAGTTCATGTCCTTTGCCCACTTTTTAATGGGGTTGTTTATGAGACAACCTCCCCACCATGTTCCCAGCATTCCAGGCAGGTCTATCATATACTGGGTTCTAATTTCTTGATTGGATCCTGACTCATAAGAGTCAAAAAGATATTTAAAGTTCTAATTTTTAAAAAATAATGGTAAAAAAACATCTCAGAAAAAAATGTCCCAGCAAGAATTTCTTGTCTGCAAAAATTCTCAAGGTTTTTAAAATGTTAAAGTACAGTGTAGATTTCAAGTGAAGATATATTGTGTGCAGTATGTCCCTAGTTCTTTTTCAAAGAACCGTTTTTGTTTGTGTTATTTTGTTTTTCATGGAATATCTACAAATACCTCATGGAAGTAGTGTTATGCAAAACATAATTTTCAAATGCTGGTCAAGATAAACTACTTATAGTCTGAAAATTCTGTATGTGTAACACATGATAAACTAGTTTTTGTACATTGCATCCATTGTCTTTGGGTACATTCCTGGATGCAAAAACCTAAGGCAAACATCTTGAAAATTAAGGAAATTATAAATAAATGCAGGCACACAAAAATTATTTCCCTCATTTTAAGTTCATTTGCAATATTATGGTAGGCAAAGGTAAATTGTTTCATGCTGAAACACCTTTTGCAAATTTGGTAATTGTATCCAGTTTGTGGAATTTGCACCCTGGAAATGCCACTGCATTTCATTTATAATCAAACTGACTGGGTTTGAAATGATATTGAATGTGCCAGATTGAGGGAAAAATCCAAATGGATTCATACAGAAATGTTATTAACTTGGAAATGGTTCAATGGGCATTTGGCATTTTCACATTGGTAGGTTTAATTTGTGGAGTGAGAACAATGAGCTAGGGAGATATAGAGCTCTGTATTTTTGCCACTTTAACATTTATGTTTGTCATTTATGAACCTGGGCTGAGAACTGATTAAATTTCTGCCTTGTAGCTTTTGGATTTTGCAGCACACACAAACTTTCTTATATTCATATATTTCCTTTGTAGAATATCAGTTTAAATGTAGACTTTTCCATATAAGTTGTTAGCTAAAACAAGAATAAGGAAAATAAAAGCAGTAAAGATATGGCATTCTGTAAATAAACTCAATGTTCCATACTTAATTTTTCATGATGAAACACCTGGGGTTTAAGCCCTTAAGGTTTAAGGCTCAACTTCCTAAATGGCAGGTTAAGTATATGTCGTGTAATGTGGAATAGCCATTTCCATTAATGAAGTGAAGTGAAACCAAAAAGAAACAGTGGTAAATATCAGGAAATAGTGAAATATACAGGACAGATTCAGATGAGCTAAAAAGCAAAAATAATCTCAATGAACAAAGGTCTATAGACATGACATAGATTGCATCTTAATATCTGAATTATCCACAATGACTAACAAAATGTCTTTTGCATAGCAAGTTTTTATAAATATGAGGGAATTCTCTCTATGTAACATGATAGGGGTCGAAACACTAAACTCTACTTAAGAGCTTTGGTTTTTCAGGTCCAGCTCTGACTGTAATCAGGTACGTGACTTTGGGCTGATCATTCAACTACATTCATTCATTTACTCCACATATTTTTTGTCCTCCTACTCTATGACAGGCACACAGCGAGATTATGGGGATTGTGGTGGTGTTTATATTAAAAGAGGATGGCTACAGACAGCCCAGATAAAAAAAAAGCAAACAAACACATGCATACATAAATAAGAGAAATCTAAGAATTAAATGAAATAGCAAATTACTAAGAGGTTCTTTAGTTGAGTGACCACTGACAGCTCCCGTGAGTTCAGCATTTCAGGGAAGGAGAGGGTCAAGAATGTGCCTGGCTGACTTAGACTGGTTCTAACTCCTTAATATATATTTAAGCTCCTTCAAAATTAATCACTTATATCATTGTCCTCTCCAGTGGCTTCCTAATAATACACAATACAGCCCAACTATACTGGACTTCTCACACTTCCTAGAAAATGTCATGGCCTCAAATATAGGCATGCAGATAAGTTCTTGCAGTGACATTTTATATGCTCTTATGAGCAACTGCTGTTTCCTCTTCTCACCATATTTATCTCTTCAGCATCTCCGTTTATCTTTAAGAGACTCATATTGAACATTACTTTTTTCTGAATCATCAAATGGGACTAATTTCTCTTACATCATTATAATTTATTTATGAAAGTTTTTCTCAAAGTGTGACATAAGAATGTATATTCAGGATCCCAAAATATCTCTGAGATTCCTGTTTCAATGTTATTTTTTCATTTTGCTGAAAATATACAAATAAAATATACCAGTTTTTAAACAGAAAAAAAGAATGTGCCTGAGAGCTTTCAACAGATAGTATAGTTGGATCATAATGAAAAAGGAGTAAGAAGATAGGCAGGAGTCAGATCACGTCAAGCTTCTTAAACCTCTCCAGGACTCTCATTTCTCATTTACAAAGTTAGGTATCTGGAGAAAATGAATTTAAAGAACTCTTGCAGTTCTAAAATATAAATTCCATGAGTAATTCTAATTTGCTCACTGCCTTATCCCCAGTGCCTAGAACATAGCCCCTAGTAGTTAATACATATTTGTTAATCAAGTAAATGTATCTATCAAAATCAATACTGACCAGCAGACCTTTCTGTGGTGGTAGAAAAATGTTGTAACTATGCTGCCCATGACAATTGTTCTGACCACCTGATTCCATGTGTGAGAAAGATAAAATTTCATTAACATATAGAAGAAGCAAGAGGATAAACCAAGGAAAACTCAAGATGATGAATGATGTGTCTACAATGGAAAACAAATAATAAGAATTCAGTAGTGACGGTGAATTTGAATAACTATCATCAAAAGATATATTTAACTATGAGGCAAAAATGTAATTGAAAATATAGTGTGCCTATTACATGTTAACAAACAAATCAACTTTACTATATTTCTTTTGTTAGAATTGTTGCATATAACAATATATTTTATTCACAAAAGATAAACTTGTTTTCTTCATTATTCTATATTCCAAAGTGCAAGTCACTTTGTTCAATTACCTAGTCATCTCTGTTTCCTGATCTGTTACATAAAGATGCAATAGCTATCAATAAAGACTGCAGCAGCAACTTCCATTCCATCATTTTCTTAACCATTCTCCATGGAATTTAGGTGTCTGGGATGTTATATTACCTAGCAAAAGTAATCTAGTTTTGGTCAGTGTGGTGAAAGTGCACTCCAGGGAACAGCAGCTGTAAGTAAGTGAGAAAAATATTTTTATGCAGAAGAAATCCCACTGTGCTCCATTTGCAACAAAAGCTTCAACCAATCACACTGCAAGTTCTAAATTGAGATGTTCATTTAGAGTTGTCCCTTTGTATATAACTCCTTGGCCGGCCAATGGATGTAGGCTGTCCCAAGCCAGGGGTTTTGAGGGCATGGCAGCACCCTCTTCTGAGGTTGGTTTATTAAGAGAAATAGCTGTGAGCTATTAGCAGCCAACATCCCTTGCAGGAGGGGAATACGGGCCTGGATCCTGAAAAGGGACTGCTAAGTGCACCACAATGTCCACGACACCTGGTGACAAGGGGTGCTAGATTGTGGTAGAACACATGGAACACAGGCCTGGGTGGGAACCATGACTCTTACTTGTGACATTTTGAGTCGACTTTAAACTGATCTAATCAATTTTACAGTCTACAAAGTTAAGTTTGTTGAGTAAAAATCAGCTTGCACAAAAATACTCTCTATTCCATTCCTGCTTATGTCTTCTTAAAGGTAACTCATATTGGAAAACCAGATGCAGCAAGTATTTCTGAACTTCTATTACTCTAACTGGAATTTTCAGAACTGTCTACATATATCACACTAGAGTATAATCCCCATCTTTTCTTCCACTCCGTAGTGGTAACAAGTCCAGGGTTATCTTGTTCACTCTTTTTTCCCCAGATTCTATGTCTGTTTCCCATAGACAATCATACTTGGGGCTACTCTTCTCACTAAAAGGCCCTTCGGGACCCAGGCCAGTTCTGGATAAGGCACTGCTGCAATTTCCATCTTCATGGCTTCTGGCATAACAGATAAGATGTTTGGGCCATGCTGATGAGCATTAAAACAGAGTTTAGGACTTTGTGAAGAAAATAGAAAAAGCAGATCATTCTCGACCAGGAAAAATTTGCCTAAAAGAGTTTTATCCTTCAGCTTAGCCTAACCTATTTTAATTTTCTAAAGAGCTGTACATCCAAGCTTCAGCTATTTAGGAAAGTAAAGCTATATAGCCTTTAAACACATTTAATTTATACTTTTAGAATCTTTTGATATGAGTCAGTGATTCATCTATTACACTTTGAAGCTGTTTCTACAATTACAACCCACTCAGTTGATTTTATTATTAAGAAAACATTTATCAAACATTTAATTCTTGCAGTCTCCGGACTGAGGCAAAGATACAATATTGAGTCAGATGTAGTTCCTGTCCTCAAAAGCCTCAGGTTTAATTGTAAAGATACACACCTGAGCAGTTAATGGCAATAGTGTGTGATACATGTATGCAGAGGTAGTGACCAGTTGCAATAGAAGTACATATCAAGGGCACATAACCCAGCTGGGAGATCAGAAAATCTTCATGGAGAGATAATGCTTTAGGTTTATTCTTTTTGGATGAGAAGCAATTATGACATAAAAGGGGTCAGGAGAAGGAGATGAATAGAGTAGGAGAACTCCAGATGAAAGGACTGTAGAAAGGCTTTAGAGAGAAAAGGGAAAGTCTGACCTACATTGAAACTCTCAAGTGGTCACTGTGACTGAAGCTAAGAGTGTCAGTGTGAAATTATGAGAGAGGCAGCATCAGGTAAGGAGCTGAGACTATCCTGTGGGCCTTATAGAGCCATTAGTAATTTTAAGTGATGTAACATGATCAGCTTTGTCTTTTGAAAAATGCTTTAGTTTTTAAAGTATTTAAAACTTTAACAACACTAATAACTAATATGCATACTTATTTTCATTTACTGTCTCAATTACTCTTCACAGTAATTGTGTCACAGATCGGGACTATTAGCACTGTTACTTTACATACATGAAATAGGGCATTAGAAGGACTAAGTAACTTGTCCAGGGTCTGACTAGTATGAAGAATGAATTTGAAGTGGTCTAGTCTAAGGTCAGATAAACATTTAGAGGGCCTCTAAGATAATTAGGTAAGGAATAATGAGATAAGACAACAGAGAACATGAATGGAGGCAGTGGCAGTGAAGATAAAACAAAGAGGTCAGAGTATACGGAAATTAAAGAGGTAAAATCTATGTGATTCAGAGGTTCACCTAGTCATGTTGGGTGTGGGAGATAGAACAGCATAGGGTGTTTATCAACTTTCTTGCTCTATATATTGGGTGAATGGTGTTGCCATTTGCTGAGGCAGTGAATTCCAGACGAATACTCGAAAGGGCTAGATGCAAAGGTTTTAAATATTAGATATGCACAGGGTTAATTGGAGGTTTTGTGGGACATTTTAATGGTAATTCTTAGTAAGCATTTGGATATGTAAATTTTGTTGAGGAGCTCTATTTAAGATACAGAGAGTGATACAAGATTCATCAGGAGAATTTTTGGAGTTATGGGAAGTGCAGGGAGATAACACAGGGAGCCTGAGATGGCTAACTTTAGAAAGACTGGCTTGAAAGCTTGGCCCTTTACTACCATTTAGGAACTTGGCCTCTGAAGCATTCCCAGATAAGTTTGTTTTGCTTTGGCTACACTGCTTGTGCAAAAAAAAAAAAAAAAAAAAAAAATGTGCCAACGGTGAATACCTGATTTCCTTCTGGAATGTGGAATTCTGGTAGTTTCTAGGCAGAGAATGCCTACTCTAGCAGACCCAAATAGAAATCCTAAACTCTGAGTCTCAATTGGGCTTCCCTGGACATAAATGCTGCACATGTGTGGCTGCACTGTCACTGCTGGAGGGAGAGTGTGCTCTATGTGACTTCTCCTGGAAAGGGGAGAACATAGAAACCCAGAGCATGGATTCCACCAGATTCCATTTGTGTCATTTTCCTTTACTGATCTGTTGGTAGACCCTTACTCTGTTATAATAAATGTTAGCCATGTGGAATGCAGCTACATGCTTAGTACAGTAAGTCTTTCTAATAAATTGCAGAATGTATGGATGGTCTTGGGGAGCTTTGAGACAGGAGTATGCAAGATTATCTCTGGACCCACACAGGTTCATTTCTTGGAAGAGTAGTAAAGGTAGAAACCATATTTCAGTGAGTTTAGGAATGTATAGGGGTGAAGAAAGTATGGATGGGGTACAAATTTCTCTTTCAAGAACTTGGCCTTTAAGAGATTGAGACCATCCTGGACAATATGGTGAAACCCCGTCTCTACTAAAAATACAAAAGTCAGCTGGGTGTGGTGGCACATGCCTGTAGTCCTGGCTACTCAGGAGGTTGAGGCAGGAGAATCGCTTCAAAAAAAAGTGGAGGTTACAGTGAGCAGAGATTACACTACTGCACTCCAGCCTGGTGACAGAGCGAGACTCCATCTGGAAAACAAACAAACTTAAAAGAACTTGGCCTTTAAATAAAAAGGAATTATTTAAGGAAATGCAAGAGAAGATATATAGTTTAGAAGAATTTCAGAGTTGAGAAAGACTTGAATACGTTAACATGCTGAAGGGAAGAACCAATAAAGAGGAAGAACGCGAAGATGCTGACTAAACGAAAGAACCAGTAGTGAAGATAGAAGTCAAAGCCAGAACAAAAATAGCATATTTTGCATATTTTGTTCAAGAAGGAACAACACATACACAGAGAAGAGAAAGAAGTAAAAAAGAACATGTGAAAGTATAACAGTAAAATAGTATGCAAAGAGCAAAAGGTAATTTGCAATTTTGTCTGAGGCTTTGTTGTTTTGTTTTGCTTTCATTCTCAGTGAATTTGAGGGTTCATTAAGCAGTAGTATGAAATTCAATCAAAAAATTAAAATGAATTTAATTTTCACTGAATTGAGAGTGGGTTGGCTGAACTAATGAGTCACTTTAATTACTTATGGAACCCAACAGTTTCTCTGAACTCACGGATCCAATGAGTTCGAGAAGATCTTATAACTGTCTATACTAATCTTCCTCTCAATGAATAAATTGAGTCTAAAATATTCTTGCATTGTGCTCATATGTTTCTATTTCAACATTTCCAGAAAAGTGTGGCTCAATCTCTGCATATAAAGCAGCCACTTGTTTTGTTGCTGAATAGAAAAAAAAAATCATCAAAATATTATTGGCAAAGGTCATTGTCATATCTGCAATTTCTATCTTTTGTTATTATTAGGATTTTTTTCTTACACATAACTGAATTTATTTTCTATTTTCCACATGGAAGCACTTCAAATATTTAAAGACATGTTGTTATTGAGTTATCACTTCCCTAGGATATACATAGCAGGTGCCTTAATCAAGTTCATATTTGAATAAAAACCTAGAGAATGTGAGGAAACAAGCCATGTGGATACCTGGAGGAAAAGCATTTTAGGCATAATCATGTTCATAAAACAAGATTTCTGAAACCCTCACCATTGCATTGCCCTTTTCTTTTTTCACTCATAAGTTTAATGATGCCAGTGACATCTGTAAAATGTGGGCTTTGCAGAGAGACCAGACCTAGGCCTGAGGACTTGATGGCCACTTATGAATTGTGCAGCCTTGAAGACGTTACTTAATTTATATAAGATTTGTTTCCTCATCTATAAAATATGACTAAGTAAAACTTCTTTCATGGGCCAGTTATGAGGAATGAATAAAATCACATAGATGAAGCACTTGGCATAGTATCTAAGATATATTAAGTAGGCAGCAAATATATATGTTATTATTCTATTTTTTTCCTGAGCTGATCTTCTGACCGAGTGGCTGCACATACAAGCTCCACTAGTTAAGCTTATGTGAACCTTGAAGTGTAACATTGCTATCAAAATTCAACAAATAACTGAAAGTTCTAACGTTATTTTCCTTCTTGTGATAATGGCAATAACAACCAAACGTGTCCATTTTCCTTGTTCCATGTGTTCTTTTGACTTTCTCATTCATTTGTTATTCAATCAACAAATATGTATTGAGCACTTCCTGTGAGGCCAGTCACTGTTTTAGGCATTGTAGACACAACAGTTAAAAATACTCCTGTCCTCAGAGATTTTACTTTATTATAGAAGTAGAAAATATATAAGATAAGTAAGTAAATTATATAGTATATACAGATAATATATATGCCAAAAGATAAAGCATAAATGGGGGTAGGAAATTTCAGGGGCACTGTGAGGTGGAAACAGATATAACTGTATTTACACATTATATTCAGGAAAGGTCTCCTTGAGAAGATATTTGAGTAAAAACTCTCTAGAGGATGTGAGGAAACTAGTTATGTAAATACCTGGAGAAAGAGCATCCTAGGTGTAGGAAGAGCAAAGAAAAAAGCCTTGGGGCAGGAATATGATGGGGTTGGGGTTGGGGTTGGTTACTGCAGAATGTGCAATAGGCAGTCAAACAGGCAATGAGATTAAAGAGGTTATAGTATAGATCATGTAAGATTCTACAGGTCATGGTAAAGACTTTCCTGGTCCCTGGATCAGCAGTGGAAGCAACACCTAGAATGATGACCTATCACCCAGGAACCTGAAATACAAAGGCCTTTAAAATCAGAACCTCTAGGGACAGTGTCGAGCAACCTGCAATAAAACCAGCCCTTTAGAGGATTCTAAAACTCACTGTAGTTTGAGAACCCCTGGACTCATAGCCCCTTTATCATAGGTGGTAAAGGAAGCTAGGAGAGAGCTTAAGCAGATAGATGGGTACCATGATCTGGTTGATACTACAAACTACTCCTGCTGTGTTGAATATATATGTAAGGAAGAAGCAATGGAACCAGATAATGAGATTTCTTGGTAATTTATGACAAAAGACGGTGATTAGACTTGGTATTGGCAGAGAAGGTAGTTGAGAAACGATGGAATTCTGAGTACATTTTCAAAATAGTCTCAACAGAATGATGAGGTATGATAAAGAGAGAAGGCAAGGAAGACTCCAGAGGTTTTTGCTGAAGTTTCAGGAAGCACTGAGCCACCATTAACTACTTAATCTTGCAAAAATCATCTTAATAATATTTATAAATATAATCATTTTGAAAAAATATCAGGACTTTTTTTCTTATCTCTATATGCTTCATTCTGGCATTCTTATCAGTGACAATACAGATAACTGAGGGTAAATAGTACAGATAAAGCATTATAATGCTGAGCATAAATACTCTTGAAGCCCTCATAGCTGAGTTAAAAGTTTTTACACAAATTTTAAACTTATTAATATGAAATAATAAAAGAAGGTACGTTTTAGTTCTGATCTGCCTTTACTAAAGAAATACATTATCATTATTTTTAGCCAATATTCTGGAAACCCTCAAATAATATTTGAACACCACATTACCTAGAAATTGTGCCTTGTCAACTTTTAATAATGATTATAGCAGAGAAAAAATGAGCTATTATGAGAATTTTTCAACATTTCCTTCATGTTTAGATGGAAAATTGAGCTACAAGATTTGCTACCGGATGAATTCAGACATATTCTGTGTAATGGTCAAACCATGATTCTCTCCTTCCTTTATAAGCACTTTGCTTAGAATTATAGCTTCAGTGACAATGAGACTGTATTCTAATGTAAAATAAATTGCTTCTTTTTTTACAATTAATATTTCTTCAGTAATAATATCAATGATTTCCACAGATGATCTGTTTTCTAGATAACTTTCAGTTTCCAAATATAATCAATTTTTGATTATCCAAACCAATGGAGTAGAGCTTTGGAAGAGATTATCCCAAACACAAATCATTCCAGGCCATTTTATCTTTGCTTTCAGAATTCATTTCCATATTTTCTCTGTTACAGTTTATCAGCAGTCAAAATGCATATTATCAAAGCCAAATAACAAAACTTTCTCATGCAATGGTCCTTGACATAAAATAATCTCAGATTAATTATTAAAGATTAAATATGATAAAAGAAGAGGTCTTGTAAGTGTAGTTTTGAACTAGTTATACACAATGCCTTGTGCAAAGTAAGCAATGTGTGTGTGTGACAGCAAAATTCAGATTCAATCCACAGTGTTTAAATTACAAACATAGTAATTTGTAACCATTACCATAATAAATAGTTACTGTCCTGTATATTCAAAGAAATACTATATCTTAGTACTGTGAAGAAATCTAAAAGCTGCGAATCTAATGTTTGAGTAAATTATTATAACATTTAAAAGATTTTCTTTTAGCATCTGCATACACCTTTCCAGAGATGGACATAAGCAGCTCATTATTTGCTGAAAACGCATGATAAAAGCTTGTGTTTCTGGGTCTACAATGGAATGTATGAGTCTACCACCATCACTTTCTTTTTCCCATCACCTGAAAGTCGTCTTGTCACTACACTGGAGTCACTGATAACTTTCCAATTTGGTTCCCAGTGTGCTGCTCCAATTTTAATGATGACACAATTCTGGGAAATTTCAAAGACTGTGTGTATGTCTAACCCAATATTGTTTGGCAATTCCTTCTTTAACTCAATGATTTTAGTGTTTCTCTTCCTTTACTCTACCACCCACCCAGATTCTCAAAATTACCTTGATTAAATCTTTCTACAATGTATCCATAGATAAAAACATCAAATTGTATGTCATAAATATACACAACTTCTATTTTTCAATTAAAAATAAATTAATAACATTTTTAAAAAGAACAACTTTAGAGTTAACCCAGATTTTTCTTTCCATATAATTAAATACCACCACTTTTGTCAATTTTGCCACCCCATACCCTCAAATCTATATATTTTTTTACACCCGAATGCCTTCTTCAGTTCAGAATCTCATTACCTCTCACCTGATCTCACTGAACTAACCTCCTTACAACTATTACCTAAGATTCTCCCCTTTAATTTTTCCTACATACTAATTTGTAAATACACCTAAAATCCTTCAAAAACAGTTCATCTAAAGAATAACTCAAAAATCATTTAAATGGCATGTGTGGCCATTTGTGTTATGACTTCTTTCTAGCAAGCATCATAACTTATCATTTTCTATCTCTAATATCATATTTTGGAATTTTCTAACACTTGGTGTACTCCACCATTTCAAATCCTGTGCTTTCATATATCTGCATATATTTTGACTCTACTTGGAATGTCTTACCATTTCTTCCTATGAGAAACCAGTTACCTTTCTGGAGAATGTCTCCTCATTCCTCAAGTCTCAGATTAATGATAGCCCTCTCCACCAAGAATTCCTTGATTGCTATAGGCTAAAGTGATCAATTCCTCTTTTGTGCTGTCTTAAGCACACCTCTATTGATACAGACAGTACATTTTATTAAATATGGTAGTCTTCAAGTTTATTTCCTCCCCTAAATTCTGAGTACTTTAGTGTAAGGTTTTTTTGCATCTGTGTTCTTATTTGTCTCTACAATGCCACACTATCCTTGGTATCCAATCAATATTTGCAGAATTGGGAGGTGAATGAACAGATGAATAAATACTGAGTGATTTTTACTTTACAGATGCAGGTAAATCCAACAATTATTATAACAAAGGAACATAAAAATAAGCATATGTTTTGATTTATATAAAGGTAATAAATATGATTATAATATACTTGTGCCCTTAATAATGAAGTAGACATTTTACAGAATCACAGAATACTAATGTTATGTCCAGAACTTTTATGTGCAAGAAACAGAATCAATCAAGATGTAGTCCTTCAAAGTAGAATAAAAGCTATGATAGTAAATGAGCTGGAATTTTCTTGAGGAATGAAAACCAGTCATAGTAAAATGGCAAGGTATTTTTGAATAGACGAAAGCTTGTATTTGTGTAATTCTTATACACTTGCAAGTTCTCTAACCTTTTCACTTTAAAGGAAATTATGATTGTTATCCGACTTCATATAAAATGAACAAGGAAAGCTTTAGTTTAAGGGATGTCCAAAAACTATATCCAAATAAAAGCTTGCATATTAGTTTTAAAATAAGCTTTTATGAAACTGCAAAATAATCCTCCTGCAAACAGTCAAGATACCAGAAAGGAAATTGAAGATACAGCTGTGAACTTTTATTCATATTCTCAAATCTATACACCAAAATTAATAATGGAGATAATGATAAACTTATAATTGACTTCAAAACATATAACATTAATTTAAAATATTACTTCAACTTAGGAAAACTCATATTACTTTTAAAAGGATTTATTCAAGACTCAGAAAGGGAATATAACATTGTCGCCATTCTGATCTGCTTTAAGGATCATCAGTGCATTCATGTTCACTTCTAAACTGCACCTGTTTTATCAATCTATTCAAAAATAATATTTAATTATCACTTTTTAATCAGTTCAATAGTGCACTTTTCAGTGTTTTAACATTTTTGAACTAGAAATGAACAGAAAGAACTGACAATATTTCATACTTAAATTGATGAAGCTTATTAAATTTTATTGTGAAAGAAAATAATCATGCATGCAGCTCACAAGTTTAATTGGCAGAGCTTATTAAATCTTTTTGTGAAAGAAAATAAAAATACATGCAGTTCAGAATATATGAAGATTTTAGATCCATGAAGACATAAGGTTAAGTACCTAGTATTTGACTATTTTTTCACTGTCAAGCCAAGTTGTGATCGCTGAACTGAAAAGAAAATTCCAATATTCTCTATTCCAGTATCGCAGAATATAACACCTACATTTTGTCTCTTCTAGACATACCAAGATAAATGTTCCACAAAGGGAAGTCAAAATTTGCCAAACAAAAGAAAACCTGAGTAAACTTCTATGCCTGGATTTCTAAAACTACTTGAATAAATGGCTAAATTGCCATGTATTTTGATATTTCAACATGACATAAATATCGTTAAACCCAGGATGCAGCCATCTGCATAATGAAATTGTCCTTTCCATCTCAAACCTAGTAATCACTGCTGCTCAGTGCCTATAGACGCCTCCAGAAACATATTTAGGATGATAATTAGATTCTACCTGATTCTCCTCACCCTCATCCTTGATGCGAGGACTGGTTTCCAAGCTAATCCTCACACTCTTGTGTTTAATGCTTTTCATTCTCTGTGGAGTGTTACCCTCGGTTAGGTCTCAGAGCCATTCTAGTTATTTAATCAACACCATACTATTTTACGTCTTACCACTCCTAAGTGTTCTAGTGCCTTAAATTGAATTCTGAAACTTACTCCCTTGAATGTTATTTTTTCCAATTTCTTCATGCTATTTGTTCCTTTTCCTCATCATGGCCTTCAGTCCCCTAACACCTCCTTATTCCTCCAGGTCATTGATGTTCTGCTTATCAACACATCTCTACATATTATGAATCCCATGATCCCCAATTCCTTTATCAATATGATAATCCTGATTAGGACCACTCTCCGCCCACCCCTCATAATGTTCTGTGTTTCTCCTTCCCTGCATGTATCTTGGTATTTCTTTTACATTTAACTTTAGAGTTAGTTTATGAACGTTTCTCTCGCACAACAGGCTTAATCATGGTAAAAACAAGAATCATGTCTAGGAGAGATTACTTTTAAGGTCTGCTTAGTAATTTTCAGAAGTTTAGCCATTTCTAGTTCTTTGGCTCTTTGGATCATTTACATATTTTATTATTAAAAATATCTTGAATACAATCTATTTTAGTGTTTTACAATTTTCTATAGAAATAAATTTCCAAGAATAAGATGTATAAAAATTCATATTCTTAAAGCTTTTGATACATATCTCCAGATTGTTTTCTATAAAGGGAATAGCAATTTGGCTTTCTACCAATAATCTATGAGGCTCTGCCTTACCCTATCTTCCAAATCATTCAATATTGAAATTTTTAAAAGCCTTTTCTAATATGATAGGTCTAAAAATATGTTTTTGCTTTTAATTTGTAAGCCTTGATTAATAGTAGGTTTTAAATTATATCCTAATTGTAAATATTTATATTTATAAAGACAAATTCAGTTATAATTCTACTTCTGTAAATAGCCTAATCTTAGGCTTTACTCCTTTATTTATTTAGGTTTTATATTTATATTATAATTTAAATGAATCCATGTTAAAAATCAATATATTGCTGATTTAAAATATTTTTGATTTTTAGTGTATTTTGACATAAAAGTATTTTACACATGAGGTTTATATTTAACATCTTTCTTAATTCTATAAAAATTTTAAAGCATTTAAAGCCCTTTCATATTCAAAGATACAACAAAACTTCCCTATTTTAGTCAATATTGTTTTACTTGTCAATTTTAACTCTGAAACTTGTCTGAATATCATTTTGTTACATAGTTTGAGATTTCTATCTAATTGTAGTTTAGTTAAAGAAGACAGATTGAATGCAGTTCTTCATACTCCCTCTAACACTGTACCAAAATGACAAGGGGATAAAATAATATAAACCGACAAAGGAAAAAAGAACGGGAGAAAGAAAACAACATTTTGGAGTTTAGAAAGCAGATAAATTAGGTAATTAAATTGGCAGATTTGGGAAAGCTGAAACTCAGACATGAAATTAATGAACTTCAGATGTAAACCACTTTACTCTTTAAAACCCAAGAAAAGCTTAGAGATGGTGGCAAGAACTACTACTAAGCAGTAATCAAGGCAGAAATATAAACCAAGATACAAGGTTAAAACTTCTATTTAGCAAATAATTAGAATTCCAGATGCCTTGGATGGATGAATGAATGGGTGTTCATCCTCCTATCACAACCTTTTTTCTTTAGTAAGAGTAAATCAGAAAATATTTGTACTGGGGACCATAAGGAGAGCTGAGATGAAAGTAATCAAGGTTACATTAGTCAGACATCTCCAGAGGAACAGAACCAAGAGTGGGGTGTGTGTGTGTGTGTGTGTGTGTGTGTGTGTGTGTGTTGAGGGTGGAGGATGGGGTACAGGGAGAAAGTAGGAAAGGGAAGGGGACAGAGAGAGAGAGAAATTCCTTCATTATGAGATATTGGCTTACACTATTATGAAGATGGAGGAGTCCCAAGATCTGCAGAGTGAGTGGGCAAGCTGTGGACCCAAGAGGGCTGATGGTATTGGTTCCATTGTGAGTTTGAATATGAGAGAAGACCAATGTCCCAACTAGAAGACAGAGAGAGAGCAAATTTTCCTCACTCAGGATTTTTGTTCTATTCAGGCCTTCAACAAATTAGATGAGGCTTACCCACACTGGGGAGTGCAATCTACCTTACTGAGTCTACTGATTCAAATGGTACCCACATCCAGATACACCCTCACAGATACACTCAAAAGGATGTATAACTAAATATATGTGTACTATGTGGCCCACACAAGTTTATACATACAGTTTATCACAAAAGTTAAGAGTTTTATAACTATCAAATAGACCCCACCCCACTTCGAGTATGCAGTTCACAGAACTTTGTCACCTCTGTTAACCCTCCAGACAGAAAACAGAGAAATTTTCCTCTGGTGAATCTGCATAGCTTAAGAAATGAAGACCTAGAAATACTAAAAATAGGATTCCCTCTATTGAGCTGTCATGCCAGATGATCCTACAGAGAATGTCACTGTCCAAAATTTCTTCCCACCTACAGAGCTCTTCAGTGATTCACTCTGAAATATGCACCTGTGATCAGGGGTCAGGAGGCACTAGATGAAAAGCCTCTAGATTTAGAAGGGAGACAGAATCAACAAAAAATGTTTAAGAAACACAGACAATGCAAGAAAAAACATGATTTTAAAACACCCATTATTAATATCTATCAAAAGATAAAGTAGTATTTTTTTTAATCCAGAGAGCATGAGAGAGTAAGTGAACTGTGGAAATTGAAAACATGATACTAGAAAGGTTTTTTTTAAAAAAAAAAAAACCTAAGTAGAAGGGAGAAAAGATAAACTTGAGAAAATCTCTGTACAAATATAACAGAAGGATAAATTGGTAGAAAATTGAAAAGGCAGAACTGTTAGAGTATCAGTCTAGAAGTTACACCATTTAAGTAAAAGGAGTTCCAAAAAGAGCAGACAGAAAAACAGAGGAAAAGAAAACATCATAAATTATAGTGCTACAGGTTGAATTGTGCCATTCCAAAATGTATATATTAAGCCTTAACCCCGAGTCCTCAGAATTTGAGTGTATGTGGATATAGGGCCTTTAGAAACATAATTAAAGTAAAATGAAGTCATATGAGTGGACCCTGATTCAATATACCTGGTGCCATTATAAGAGGAGATTGGGACAGACACAGAGAAAAGATGATATAAAGACAGAGAGAAGATGGCAATTTTTCAGCCAAGAAGAGTTCTTAGAAGAAACCAATCCTGTAGACACCTTGATTTTGAACTACAATCTTCCAGAATTATGAGAACATAAATTTCTCTTGTTTAAACCACCCAGTCTGTGGAGCTTTGTTTTGGAAGCCTTAGAAACTAACACAAATCATTCAGGAAATTTTAGATCTCAAAAATACTAATGACCAAATTGAAAAATGCATCATTTGCCAATATCATGAATTAACAACAAAGACAACAAAAAAGCCCATGATAGGGCACGTTATAAAATTTCATAGCACTAGCAAAAAAAAAAAAAAAATTCAAAATGGTACCAGAAAGAGTGAGCACATGCAAAAGATGGATTAGAAATCAGAATTTCTTCTGACTTCTAAAAGGCAATACTAAGAGTAGAAAGCTATGTGAGAAACTGTTTAAAATCAGAAAGATGGTGATTAAACTAGAATTCTATATCAATCTGAGTTATGAGTCATGTATAAGGACAAATAAGTACATTTGTAGATGTGCAAGACCTCAAAATATGTATCTTCCATGCACTTTTTTTTTTAACTTACTGGAAATTCTCCATCAGAGAAGTAAACCAAGAATGAGAAAGCTGTGGGATGCAGGAAATAAAGGATGAAAGATGCAGAAAAGTGAAGGATGTCACGTGGATAATGGTGAAGGGGAGTCCAAAATGAGAGGTGTATACCATGCCTTGAACAAAACCAGTCCAGGTCAGAGGAACAGGTAGAGGATATTAACAGGGTACTTGAGAGGCTTAAATATATTGAAAGCGCCTTGCACTGAATGCAGAGAATTTGGAAATGAATTGGTAATTTTAAAACTTGTTAAAGAAAAAAAAAACTAAGAAAATAATAAAAATAATGTCAGCTGTTAATTTCAGGTAAAACTATCACTTATTTACACTGGCTAACACAGTGAAACTCCATCTCTACTAAAAATACAAAAATTAGCTGGGCATTGTGGCACGTGCCTGTAAGTCTCAGCTACTGGAGAGGCTGAGGCAAGAGAATCGCTTGAACCCGGGAAGCAGAGGTTGCAATGAGCGGAGATCGTGCCACTGCACTCCAGCCTGGGCAACAGAGTTAGACTCTATAAAAAACAAAACAAAACCAAACAAAAAAAAAAACTATCAGTTGTAAAGCAAGGTAAATATAATCATAAGTCTGTTGTGACTAACATTTACATAACTATGATCATGTAAGAACTCATTTAAACAACAATTATGATACAATGATACTGGAGAATAGAAGGGTAGGACAGTGGTTGGGGTAGGAAGCTCTAAAAAAAAATGTTTCTCATAGCCTCACACTTCACACAGCCAGTAGAAGGAAGCTGATAGGTCCCATGAAAACCTAAGAAAAATCAAGGAAACCATAGAAAGAGCTAAGAGATTTGAAAATGATTCTCCTATTGAATGGGGGATATGGTGGGAAGGGGCAAGCAGAGGGTAAATGTTCAAGGTAAAAAGCCTCATAGAACTGTATGACTTTAAGAAATGTACACATGTATAACATTGGTAGACAATTTAAATAACAAAACCCATTTGTATCCGTATCACTACTAAATAATCTTTCCATTTTCCATTGTTTCTGATGTGGCCAAGTTGCATACTAAATTATATATTTATATGCTCAAGTTTTTAAGAGGAGAGAGGCTATTTGTACTATTTTATTATTATCTACTACTAGTAGCTGTACTATTTTATTATTACTACTACTAGTAGTTGTAATTTTATTATCTACTGTTTTATTATCTACTACTAATAGTTGTACTTTTATTTTCTACCATTTTATTTCTACTAATTATAGTCTTTAATTATAATTATTTACTATAATTATTTAGTAAATATAAATCAATAGTAAATAATTATAAATCATTTTATAATTAATTCATTTATTTATAATAATATCAATTTCTAACTATTTTCAAGATCATGATATCACAATACACTTTAATATTGGGTGCAAACTATGGCTTCTTCAAAACTCTTTCTACATTTCCCCAGAAATTATGTGATATTTCTTACATGAGCCATTTTGTTAAAATTTGAGAAAAAGGAAAAGAAAATCAATAAACCTAGTGATCATGTAGCTGGGAGCCTCAAACCTAGTGATCATGCAGCTGGGAGCCTCGAATCCTCTTGGCTTTATACCTTGCCTACATTGCTAACTCCAGATTCTTCAACAGATTGTCTGATACTCAGCATTAATGACACTGTTTCATATTCACCTATTCTTTTTAATGTTCAACTATTTCTTACTATATTCTTCATATTGCAGCAAAGAAGTAACCTACCTCTTCTCATAGATAAAGCCTTTTACTTCTCATTTTATTCTTCTGGAATTAATCCCAAGTAAATGTCAAAAACATGTAATTATCAATGTATTTCTAGTTCCTGTATTATTTATTTCAAAATATAGGTAAGGCAATTCAAATTTATAAAACTAGAGCCACAGACCCAAAGTTTAGATAACAAATTTGTCAGAGAGCTGAACAAATACTAAAAACCCTAATTGGCTGGGTTCAACAGATTTCATAACATTCATATCACGGTAATTTAGCAGGTGGATGAGAATATCTTTGCCTTCATAACACTGCCAGCAGGCAACATTAGCCTACAATAGCTTGAAATCACCAATTAGCAAATGTTGTATGAAACACTGAATTCTGCACAGGAAAGGTGGTTTATAGCATGTAAGATACTGATAAAGACTAAAATTGAATATGCAATATGGGAAATCATTGGTGTGTAAAATTGAGATGGAGCAATTAGTGATTACAATTGTAATAACAGTAGTAATAACTAATAAAGTATGCCTTATATCTATCTTTTTCATTTAATCTATCATTTTTCGTAATGTCAGCCACATGATATAAATATATTCAAATCTTGTCACTGCATCTACAATGAGGTGGTGAATTTCTCCAGTTTTACATTCCATTAGAATTCCACCTTGATGACATCTTGGACCTGATGGCTCATATGGCAAGCTCAAAATGCATCCCAAAGCAACTGGGTTGAACATCAAGAGCAAAACCCATAAATAGAGCTATTTATATACGGGCATGAAAAATATGATGGGACTCCACTAAGTTCTTCTTGCCTTTCAGATAAGTCATTGGTTTCCATAAACATTTCTGGTAATTTATGCTCATCAAAAATGTTCATTGAAACACAGATTTTAATTCCCTTACAAAAATTCCGATTAAAATTTTAGACAAGGAGAGAGTAAAATAATAGCAGTAATATTTACATTTATTTTAGGACCTATTACCTGATTTCTTTAGACCTATTATCAGATCTTTACTAGCTGAAAGTCAATTTACTTAAGGGCATAAAGTATAAGCCTGGGCTATTTTCTCAGTTGATTTATAAGGTGCCATTGCACTCAGAGCTGAAATTGCTTGCCCATATGTACTCCATTTTTAGTCAGGAGAGCTCAGTTTAGTCAGTAGCTCAGTAACTCTCACTGAAGTAAAGTAGCTTAAAATTTGTTTTCTATTTTTATTTTTAGTCTTCCATAAAGCTCTTTATTTTACCCTTTAAATTCTGCTTGTTCTCACAAGGCCAAAGTATAGCCCTATTTTGAAAATGTGGATAAGATAAATTAAAATTGTTGCTTAGAGTTTTAAAAACAAACAAGGCAAGTGTGATGGTTAATACTGAGTGTCAACTTGATCGGATTGAAGGATGCAAAGTATTATTCCTGGGTGTGTCTGTGAGGGTGCTGCCAAAGGAGATTAACATTTGAGTCAGTGGACTGGGAGAGGCAGACCCACCCTCAGTCTCGGTGGGCACCATCTAATCAGCTGCCAGCATAAAAGTGGATATGGAAAGAGAAGATGTGCTGAGTCTTCTGGCCTCCATCTTTCTCCCATGCTAGATGCTTCCTGCCCTTGAACATCAGATTCCAACTTCTTCAGCTTTTGTACTCTTTGACTTAAAACAATTATTTGCTATGGACTCTTGGGTCTTTGGTCACAGACTGAAGGCTGCATTATCGGCTTCACTACTTTTGAGGTTTTGGGACTCAGACGACTTTCCTGGTCCTTCAGCTTGCAGATGGCCTATTGTGGGACTTCCCCTTGTGATAGTGGTGAGTCAATTCTAATAAACTACCCTTTATATCTGCATCTATCTTCTTAGCTCTGTCCCTTTAGAGAACCCCAACTAACACAGCAGGCAATGGGATGTTTAAGTTTCTTTACCATGCGTAGTTTGGGTAAGGAAATTAGGAAAATGTTGGTCAAAGGGCACAGAATTTCTATAATGAGATGAATAAGTTCTGGGAACTGATGTACCACATAATGACTGTAGTTAATAATACTGTGTTGCTTACTTGAAATTTGATAAGAAAACGTATTTTAAATGTTATCATCGCATACATCCCCAACAATGTTAACTAAAGATAGTAATAGATGTGTTAATTAATTTGACTGTAGTAATCAGTACACAGTGCATACATGTATTAAATCATCATGTCATATGCCTTGGATACCCTTGATTTTTATTTGCCATTGAAAGTTAAATAATAAAAAAATTTTTAAGTAAAAAAATTAAAGTCTTGCCTCAAAAACATTTCCTGATGAAGAGAATATTGTCATATTTGTATCAGAACCATATCCACAAAATCACATGTAGAAATGCATTTAAGTTAGATTATTAAATTGAGCCTGTGAATGCAATAAATATTATAGAGACACAAAGATATATGAATTTAAGCAACGTAGCACTGCCTTGCTGTGATAGAAACTAGCAACTGATAAAAAGCATAAGGTACCTTTTTTAACAAAGGCTTTATGCAGCCCTCCACTTATTAATTATTTACACACATCTTACTTCTAAAATGACTTTCAGACAGTGTATAATAAAGGCCCATATTCAACAAAACATTGAATAAAGTGAAAAGAATAGGAGTGCGGTGAGAAATGTCTGGGACAGGGAAGATTTATGAAGAGAATAAAAAGTTCAGAGAGTAGAAATTACACCAGTAACTCAAGGCTGAATGTATGAAATCCATACAAGTACATTTAATTCAGGGCATTCTAACAGCCAAGGCAAAAAGGGAAACAAATGCTTTTCACACTTTTCATTGTCTATTTACAGAAGTATGCCTTATTGTTAAGCCTGTTTTTACTAGTACTTAATTTGTTCCATAATATTACTATATGAAGCATTGAACATAAGTGACAGCCTTTTATTAGCAGTCTTATAAAACATATAGACATAGTCTTTATGTGGTCAAAACGTGCAACTCTAAAAGCAAACAGAATAAAATGAAATAGCAATATCTGTGGAAACTAAACAAAGGCATGTTTCAGCTTTTCATTATGTAACTATAAAAGTTAGAACCAAACATCCACTTTTCATTAACAGTATTACTTTTAAAAGTCTGATATTAATATGTGATGTAAAAGTATATTGACAAACATTAAAAGCTGCAGTTACTCTGAAATTTTAACAATTCTCTTTCCTATTGAATATAACATACATATATATGCATGTTTTATATATATATATGATATATATGCATAACATACATATGTATATGTATGATATATATATCATATATATATAAATACATATGTATATGTATTTATATATATGTGTATACACACACACACACACACACACACACACACACACCAGGTACTTTGGAATTTCAATCATTAGAGTTACAAGGAACCAAACTGAAATCCTGTATAATCAGTGGTCAGAAAGCAGTAAAAGTCTACTCAGTGTAGATTTACTGTCTTTCAATTTAGAATGAATTAAAATGCCCCACTTACATAAATGATGATGAATGAACATAAATTCATTTTGATTAGCACTATCACTCCAAATGCTCAGTAGATTAGACCCTTTAAGTGTTGCCAGATGTTTCTGATCAGTGTTTATCCTTTGCTATATACTTTAATGTGAGATCATGTGTTAATATGCATCTGGAGAATACTACTTTAAAACACAACCAGCCTAAAAAATGTTTTTAGCTTACAGGGCATTTACTGGAGCTCTAATTACTAACTGCTGAAGAATAAAGTAAGGTATTATATTAGTCAGGGCTCTCTAGAAGGACAGATATATTTATAAAGGGAAGTTTATTATATAATATGATAGATATATTTATAAAGGGAAGTTTATTAAGTATTCACTTATGATCACAAGGTCCCACAATAGGCCATCTGCAAGCTGAGGAGCAAGGAGAGCCAGTTCAAGTGCCAAAACTGAAGAACTTGGAGTCTGATGTTCAAGGGCAGGAAGCATCCAGCAGGAAAGAAAGATGCAGGCTGAGAGGCTAATTCAGTCTACTCTTTTCACTTGGTTCTGCCTGCTTTATATTGTAGCCATGCTGGCAGCTGATTAGATGGTACCCACCCAGATTAAGGGTGGGTCTGCCTTTCCAGCTCACTGACTCAAATGTTAATCTCCTTTGGCAGCACACTCACAGATACACCCAGGATCAATGTTTTGCATCCTTCAATCCACTAAAGTTGACACTCAGTATTAGCCATCACAGGTATAAAACAATGCTTAAAGAAATAACTTTTTTTCTATATTAGAGATAATTATTGCTAATTTTTACATATTTTAAGGTTTCTATCAATTTTTATTTTCTTGCTTAATATGCTTAATGATATCAAACACATAAAATTTATCACAAAAGTAAAAGAAAAATATGAGTCACAGGAAAGTTTTCCAAACTGATTTAAGATAGTAGGAACTGAAGAACTCAGTTCAATTCTGACAGGAATAATTCAGATGAAAGACAAGAATAGTGGTGAAAGTAGATCTGGAAGGATGGGTTTCTTAGAGAGTCCATTGCATGTAAGAATAATTACTAAATGGAATACACTATTTTCATTAGTTTCTTCACTACTAATGGAAATATAAAGGTAAACTTCTTACATAGTCTTAGCTTGCACAGACTCATTATACTTGTAATTTCAACACGGGGAAAAACACCTTTTCCATTTTTCTCTATTTGTATTAATATTATGACCTATGTATTGATTCATATATTTGATCACATTTCAAAGAAGAAAGAAGAGGAGGGGGAAAATTAACCTGATTGAATATTTTCTCATCTGGAACCGTTCTAGGTACATTCATATATTTGCTTAATTAATTCTCAAAACCATCTTATGGGCTAGTTTATCCTCATTTTACAGATGATAAAACTGAGATTGAGAGAAGATAAAGTATATGTCCAAAGTCACAGAGTTAAGAGGTTACTGAGTTGATACTCACATCTACTTATATACTTCAGACTGGACAGTCTATGCCCTTTCTACTTGTAAACAGAGTGGAATAAATACAAATTTTTCTGCTTTCTTAACACTTCTCAGAATGTAGATTATACATTCTCACAAAGAGCATGAAGTCTAGGAAAGAACATTCAATTTTTCATTTGTTAGAACAGTAATCCTCCCCTTTTAAAATACGTGTAAAATTAAAATAAAAATTTAAAAACATACCTAACCAAGGAGGTAAAAGACCTCCACAAGAAAAACTGCAAAACATTGATGAAAAAAAAATCATAGATGACACAAACAAATGGTAACACATCTCATGCTCATGTATGGGAAGAATCAATATTATAAAAATGACCATACTGCCAAAAGCAATCTACAAATTCAACACAATATCCATCAAAATAACACCATAATTTTTCAAATAGGGACATAAGGATATGTTTTTTGTTAAAGAAAAAGTAATTCTGTCTATTTAGAGATTAAAGTTTCTTTCAAAATGAAGGAAAAACAATATAGGTAAAACTAAATGGATATAAAATGTTGAGAAAGAAAAAATAGGAAGTATTTTGTAAGAGGTTATAGATGGTTTATGGAAAACTTTTTTTGTGTGTAGTCAAAAGGTAAAAGAATGGAAAAAATTATAAAATTCATATGGGACCAAAAAAGAGCCCACATAGCCAAAGCAAGACCAAGCAAGAAGAACAAATCTGGAGGCATCAGACTACCTCATTTCAAACCATGCTATAAGGCCAAAACAGCATGATACTCATAAAAAAATGGCACGTAGACCATTGAAACAGAATAGAGAACATAATAATAAACCCAAATACTTACAGCCAACTGATCTTCAGCAAAGCAAACAAAAACATAAAGATGGGAAAGGACACCCTTTTAAACAAACGGTGATGGGATAATTGGTTAGCCACATGTAGGAGAATGGAACTGGATCTTCATCTCTTACCTTATACATAAATCAACTCAAGATTGCTTAAGGACTTAAATCTAAGGACTGAAACTATAAAAATTCTAGAAAATAGCATTGGAAAAACCTTTCTAGACATTGGCATAGGCAAAGGTTTTAAGATCAGGAACACAAAAGTAAATGCAATAAAAACAAAGATAAATAGTCGGAACTTAATTAAACTAAAGAGCTTTTACAGAGCAAAAGGAACAGCAGAGTAACCAGATAACCCACAGAGTGGGAGAAAAATCTTCACAATCTATGCATCTTACAAAAGGCTAATACCCAGAATCTACAACAAGCCCATGCAAATCAGTAAGGAAAACATAAACAATCCCATCAAAAAGTGGGTTAGGGATATGAATAGACAATTCTCAAAAGAAGATATACAATTAGCCACCAAACATGTGAGAAAATGCTCAACGTCACTAATGATCAGGAAAATGTAAATCAAAACCACAATGTGACACCACCTTACTCCTGCAAGAATGGCCATAATCAAAACAGTAGTTGTTGACATGGATGCGGTAATCAGGGAATACTGCTACACTGCTGATGGGAATGTAAACTAATACAGCCACTATGAAAAACAGTGTAGAGACTCTTCAAAGAACTAAAAGTACTACCATTTGATCTAGCAATTCCAATGCTGGGTATCTACCCAGAGGAAAAGAAGTTATTATACAAAAGAAGATATTTGCACACACATTAAAGCAGCACAATTCACAATTGTAAAATCATGGAACCAAACCAAAATGCCCATTAATCAGTGAGTGGATAGGGAAACTATGGTATATCTATCTATCTGTCTACCTACCATATATAGATAGATAGATAGATAGATATAGATATAGATATCATGTATAGACTTATATATATAAATATATATGATTTATATATATATATTTTGTATAGATTTATATATATATAAATCTAGTATATAAATCTATACAAAAATTTATGTATATATTTATACATAGATATCTATATATGACATATGTCATGTACATATCTATGTATGTATTATGTATAGATTTATAGATATATAAAAATCATATATATATGTATAGATATCATGGGGACGCAAGGCATAACAATGATACAATGGACTTCGGGGCCTTTTCGGGGAAGAGTGGAAGGGGTGTAAGAGATAAAAGACTACATATATAATGCAGTGTATACTGCTCCGGTGATGGATGCACCAAATTCTCACAAATCACCACTGAAGAACTTACTCATGTAACCAAATACCACCTGTACCCCAATAACTTATGGAAAAAAATAAAAAAATAAAAATAAACAGTAATACTCTACAGTCACCAAATATGTTAGTAATAATTTGTGGAGGATCTAACAAAACATCTACAAAATTATCAGTGCCTTTTAGAAAAACTTCAATATTACTACAAAGGACATCATCTTATTATCTGCATTGATATTCAAATCAGTTAGATGAACTGAAACATCCAATATTTTAAGGAAGTTAAAGGAATTTAATAGTTAAACACCAGGTCCTCAAACTGTGGTCTTGACTTCATTCATGGATGCAAGTATTTATCCATATTTGAGTACAACTTAGTTTTTCCAAAACTCTATTATTGAACGAAAACACAGGGTAGAAAATGTCGCCGGTGCAAAGTCCCAGAAATGGTCCTACCATTAACATATGAGAACACTTGTCCTCCCACAGCATTCTCTTGTCTGTATCAGCAGTCTTGTGAATTCAATGAAGATGAGAAATTTCTCAGAAAAGAAGAAAAAGTATTTTCTTTTATTTTCACTCACCCTTGCTTTGTTTTGTTGTCATCATTTGGATGGTTTAGATTTCCTTTCACAGCACATATTGATGACTTGGTTTAATTAAATTAAACAAATTAAGTTCAATTCTATCTTCCAATGTGGATTTATTTGAAAATTGAGATAAACAGAATATGAACTGAACAAAATAGTCACCTAAAAACCTCTTTGCATGTTGATTTTATATTGAGTAAAAGGGCCAGGCTCCTGCTAAAGCTATGTCTTCCATATTCTATAGCATTACTAAAGGTGTATACAAGATTGCTGCACTTATTTCATAGCATGTATAAGAAACTACACAGTTCTCCCCACACAGAAACACGTTCCTCTCCAGGTCTCAATTATTATTTTTGCCAGACAGACCATTCAAGCTAGCAACAAGATGAGTCACTTGAAAATATTTTATCTACCCGGAATCTTAGAACCTTAAGACAAAATTTGAAAATTTTCCTGATTTGTAAATTATATAAGGCCAAAATGAAAGTAATGACTGCTAAACCAAAAAGATATGTGAGATAATTAAATTAATGTATGTATAGAAATGACTAGCAGAGTGACTAGCACGTAATCAGGGACGCAACGAAACTTTTTTCCCTCTCCAGATTAAAAGATTTTTCCTATATTTTACAATACATTTTTTATAATTATTACGTATATTGATGATTGTTCGTATTTCAATCTCCTACATTTTGGGAGCTGGGAACTTATTTCATCTTTGTTTTTTCTGTGTCTAACATAGTATTTAGGTATTATAGGTTCTCACTAACTATTCTTTGAATAAATCAAATAAGCATAAATAAAAGCCTTTTTAGCAGGATGACATTTATTGATCACAAATTATACTTTGAATAAAGGTGATAAGAAGTTAAATGTAAACTAAAGATACAAACATAAAAATATTGCCTTCAGCTCACATGGCATTAGGGAGGCATAATTTAAATTATTTCCTGGATTATACTTAAATATATTATTCTCACTGTGTTTAGGAATCAATGTGCCACATTGTTTAATGCAAACTGAATTAAGCTGGAAGTCCATGTTGTATGTAAAACTGATGAAAATAAGTTTTAGAAATGTAAAGGCAAACTTATCCAGTATAAATGTATAGACAGAACTGTCCACTAGCAATTAGACTGAATTGTCCCTTTTAATAAACTCTGTTGGATATGTGCAAAACACTTAGTGACATCCAAAATATAGTCAACAAGCATTTATTTCTATAAAATAGGAGTCAGTGGACCCATTAAATATTTACATAACTCTGTCATTGATTTATGTGAATGTGTAGCTTTTGCAAATAAAATTTTCCTGTATTAATGGCTTGACTTGATTTGGCACATACTATACTTGGCTATTGAATATTGACATTACCTGCTCTCCAAAAAGTAAAGCAAAAGGCCTGGAAAAGGCTCAGAATCTTCAGATTGTACCATTCTGGCACTCACTCATCATATAGAGATTTCAAATTACAGTAAGATTTATTTATTAAAACATTTATTCTCACATGGACAGATTTTAATCAGTCATCACCCAGCATGACAGCACCTCCAATAGACAGGATTAAGATTAGAGACTATACATACCATATTATATGCAAAACAACATCTCGATTGCAAATACCTCCCTGTTCATCATAGATGACCTCACACTTTGGTAAGTGAAACACTTGTATATTTAAGTAACACACCATCTACAAGACAAAATTGCTGAAGTATAACCCATAGATATAAACATGTCAACAATCTCAGCACTTCAGTTTTTAATTGGTAGTAGAATAATGAGTTAATTATAGAAAATGAGCTCAACTAATTATTGTGAGAGTGTGATGCTAAAAGGAGTACCTACAAACCAAAGGACCTTTAGAAAGAGGGTAAGTAAAATTTCTAAGCAAAATAAAATTTTTGTAGCAAAAATTCTAAGCAGCCCTTGTACCTTAATGACTAACAATACCTAAATGAGTTATTTTACCATAGTGTCAAGATGGTGCAAATATCTGAGCACAAGCAAATTTACAAGCCAAAGTAAAATTAGCACTTAGCTTAACGTAAATACAAATCATCAGATTCTGGAGCAGATAGCTTATCACAACACATGACAGTAGCTGCAGCTCCCAGAATGAACATTACTCCTATAGAATATATTCTACTGATTGTATGATTACCCATACTTCTTTTTTTAGAATACTAGCATGTTGCCTGAAAAACTGTTTGAATGAACATTTTAAAGTATTTCTTATGTATTAAGTTTGCAGGGAGCCCTAACCCCTAAGAAATTATGATATCTGTTTTTGGGAAGTTCTCAAAAAGATTTCTTAAGTGCAAACCATGTGAACCTGTCCCCCAAAATGAGGAATATGCTGAGAAAATGGCAAAGAGTTAAAAGCCAAAAATAAGCCATGGACAAGGAACTTGTAAAGGATAGCAAATACATGAAAATTGGAGCCAAAGAGAGATCAGAACAAAGTAGATGAGAAACGACAAGGCAATTCAAGATGGCTGCCTGTTAAACAGACACAACTGGATGGACTTCTCTGGCTCTTTCTGGGACTCATCACTTATTCTTGCATTTATCTCATGAATCCATTTCTTGGGGTATGATTTCATGGTCCTTGACTACATTCAGTATTATGGCCACATTGTTTTCTGGCATATATAGAGGTTAAGTAATCGTGTGTTGACTGAATAAATGGCAGAGATTTCGGTATAATAAGAAAGTTGCTGACTTTGATGCTAGTGGATAAAAACAGTTTATGAGCTAGACAAGCAGAGAATATCTATATCAAACTTCAGGAAAGAGCTCAGTTGAGCATGTTCATGGATATACAGTAATGAAAGAAAAGTCCTTCTAAAGAATACTTTAAGTACATGGTGTCCCTCCCAATAAATGACTGAGAACAGAGAAGTGTGTTCAAAGATTGTTACAATAATCTTTCATTTATCTTCATTTATTTATTCAGACTGTGCTAAGTGCTTCTTTGAACTCATAATACATTACATATTAAACATACAGAAAAGGACTAAAAATAAATGGAAGATAGGCTTTTTTATTATGATTCAATTAGGGAAACTAGATATTTAAATATAAGTATATTGACAAATACCTGCCTCCTACAGATCAAAAAGATTTAGCTAAAATAGCATTATAGGTAAATATAGTAGGTTTTTTGGTGTCTTTGAGATGTCTATTTTCACTCAATATGAGTGCCTTTTCAAAGAGTCTTCCCTTGAAATCTGAAGTATTCTTATAAGAGATTCTCGGATTCTGAATATCTGAACTGCCAAGCTCCACAGAGTTTGTTTGTATTTATTATTTGTTTTAACAAAATCTTGCTTTTAGATGAAGACATCTAAAAAACTTAGTAACTCCTTCTTTTGCTAAATAAATGAAAAAATAAGCTATCTAGCAATTTAGTAATATAATCTTTATGGTTGATGCATTTTTTAATATCAGTCAAAATTCAGATGAATACAAAGTGTATTATTTCTATTATTTGAGGTAATCATAATGCATTATCTATTATTAATATGTAGTAATTTAATGTTTTATATACTCCGAGGATAAGATTCTGAAAATTTTTAAATGAATTACTAAATGGTCATAATTTAGGTCTCTAAAGATTGTAATGTTTTAAATAAATAGTCTTAGTTTGCATTTAGTCTCCTCAAAATTTTTCAGATAACAGTATTTTAAAATTATAATATTTCATTTCATAAATCAAACATCACTAATATATGCAGATCTAAGAACACTAAATATTACAGGTAAAAATACTGGCAGGAAGAGAAAGGATGTAGAAACATTTAAAAGGTCTTATCTAAACACTATTTTTTATCTTTCTGTTTTATTTTACTCCTTTTGTTCTCTTCCATAAAGATTCATTTTACTGCATGATTTCTTATGTTAGATGCTTCCATTGAAACATGTATGTTTCACATTGGTTCAAATTGTTAAAGTTGTTTTTGTGATTAAATGGAGTTATTTTCTTCCCATACCTTAAGTCATGTACAGAGAATAAAACCATCAGAATTGCAGTCTTATAATAGACTAGATAGAGTAGATGTTACAACTTACTGAATTTACAAATGAGGAATAGAAAGCAGATGTATACAGGTGGCTTGTCCTCAGTAACATAACACTGAAGTGTCAGAACACAGAAAGAACCCAAGAATTTCTGAGGTGTCACCCTGTAGGCTTTCAAATACCACGCAGGAGATTGCAAAAGTTTTGGGCTCTGGTAATTTTTCAGACACCAGAGTGAAAATGATGTCTCAAAGTAACCTGGAAGCCAGATCTGCTAAGATAATGGATCCTTAGCACTGTGTCTACATATGACTTTTGGATAGTCATGTATCTTGTCTTCTTTGGTGGTAGTCATGGCTTGATGAAGGTTGACACAAGGGAACACACCTCTTGCTATCTAACTGATATGTCTTGACCAGTTTTCTGTAAGAGTTAACTGTAAACAGAAATCATTCATCGTTCACATGAACACATCTTTAATATCCATCCATTCCATTTCTTTTAATAATGATAAGAGAAAGATAGAGCATAAGCAATAGATGTCTGAAGAAAAGAAAATAATGAAAGCAGGGAAGCATTGCACTGTTAGGCAGCTAAAAAATGTATGTGTTGTTTTTGCTTGTCCAACATTGCTCTTCCTTGTGCAAACAAACTGTATTTCCTGGAAAATTATCCAACTCCCACCCAATTCCTGCCAGTTTCATGCTCCACGCTTTTCATGCTAGACTAATCTGACTGACTCCCACGTGATCCAGGCCCTGCCCTCTGTAGTTAGTTCAGAAATCAAGTGACTCTGTTTGGGCTAAGCAGGATAAATCCCAAGACTATGGATTTTTAAAGAAGGATACACTGCGTTTCAATTAAACATGCTGAACTTGTAGGAAGTCAATGTGAAACTGCTGCTAAATATCCTTTCACCATAAAGAGAGAGCCTGATTGAGACTAAACCTAACGCAGAGCAAAGCAGAGCTAAAATATGGAGAGAAACTGTGTTCTGACAACACCATGTGAGCTCATTGTAGATGCAAATCAAGGTCTACTTGTAGGCTTTTTTGTTACACAAGCCAGTCAATATATTCTTTTTCTCTCATTTCTCTGTCTCTCACCATCATCAGTTTAAATTTCTATCACCTGAAACTGAAATGATGTAGATAAAAGGACTCCTTTCTAGTTGCTTAACTTAATAACAGGAAGTGACTTATGCTTCAGGGATATTTTAGCTCTCAATATTGTTTCAGACACCAGAAAAAGCACACTTTTATCAGCACATCAAAGCCATGTATTATTCAACAATCTATAATGAGAACTTAAGTCTCCCAAAAATATTCCATGAGATATGGAAATTCAAATAAATCATAACATTTTACATTTCAGGAAACAAAATTAGAAAGAGAGACAGACAGAGACAGAGAAAAGAAAACTCCTAGAACAAACCGGTTAAAATCAATTTGATATTGAATGTCAGTACATGATTTTGTTAAATAAAAGATCAAAAATGATAAAAGAAAAAAAAGTTCAAAACTGCCATGCTGTCTCAGTAGTTTGTTGTTCTGGTTCACCATCAAAGGTATTTTGCTCTAAGAGAAAATCCACTGCATGGTAATATTTAAAAACTGACTGTAAATTATAAAAATATGCATCTAGATATCTATCATCTGTTAATTGAACAGAGGCATAAAAGAGTGTTTATCAACTTAAATATAATCATTTTGCTTGCTCAGGTCTCTACTGTTATTTGTTTATCATCAGATATTTTAAGGGGGGAGATTTCTTGGAAGGAAAGGAAATAGCAAGATGCTTTGTTTTAAGCTGATGAAAATAAAAGCTGAGGCTAGACCATTGTTCCGTCTGCAGGAGACATTCAATAGCTATTTACTTCTTGCCTGAGACCAAACCCAGAGTTAAACTCAGCAAAACTGAAAAGTAATAAAACAAGCATCTCTAGTAAAGAAAGCCCTTATTTTCTTTCAACCACTTTTTGAGCCACTTCACCATTTCACTTTGCCAATACACATCTCTCACTCTGCCAGGGCCTTCACACTCTGCCTCATCCGTACCTAAAGTTGCTCACATAAAACTAGCTAATAGAATCATAAAACTTAAGGAAGAGGTTTGTAAGTGATACTTCTCAGAACTCAGCTTTCTGCACAATTACCTCAAGGCTACTGCATAAAATGAGGGTGAAACCAGAAGGAGGTCAGAGTTTCAACCCTGACTTCAAACAGAGATGTTCAACTTTCATCTAGTTTATATCGAAAGACTTCACTTAAAACCTTATTTGGGGAAAAAAAGGAAGTGGGGAGTAAATTGAAAAATGTGACAAACTAAAAATCTTCTTGTACAGCAAAAGAAATAGTCAACAGAATAAACTGTCAACTTAGAGAATGAGAGAAAGTACCTAAAACTGTGCCTCTGACAAAGGACTAATATACAGAATCTACAAGAAACTCAAACAACAAGAAAACAAAACCAACTACATTAAAAACTGGCCAAAGGATATGAACAGTCATTTCTCATAAAAAAAAAAGGAAATAAAAGCAGTAATATAGTTTAGATATTGGTCTTCACCCAAATCTCATATTGAATTATAATCTACAATGCTGGAGGTGGGCCCGGTGAGAGTTGTTTGAATCATGAATCATGGGGGTAGAGCCCTCATGGCTTGGGGCTGTCTTTGTGATAGTGAGTTATCATGAAATCTAGTCATTTAAAAGTGTGTGGCACTCCCCCCCCCCACTATTCTCTCTCTCTCTGTCTTGCTCCTGCCCTGCCATGTAAGATGACTGCTCTCCCTTCACATTCTCCCGTGAGTAAAAGCTTCCTGAGGCCTCTCCACAAGTCAAGCAGTTTCCAGTGCCATGTTTCTTGTACAGCCTGCAAAACCATGAGCCAATTAAATCTTGTGTTCTTTCTATATTACCCAGTCTCGGGTATTTTTTTATAGCAACACAAGAACAGCTTACACAAGTGACCAACAAACACATGGAAAAATGCTCAACACCACTAGTCATGAGAGAAATGCAAATTAAAACTGCAATGGGATATCATGATGTTACATCAGTCAGAATGGTTATTATAAAGTCAGAAAACAACAGATGTAGGTGTGGATGTGGAGAAAAGGGAACACTTATACACTGTTGGTGGGGATGTAAGTTATTACTTCAACCTCTATGGAAAACAGTATGGAGATTTATGAGAACTAAAAATAGAACTACCGTTTGATGCCACAATTACAATAGTGGGTATCTGCCCAAAGGAAAATAAATATTTATATATTTTTAAAATCTGCTCTCTTGTATGTTCGGTGTAGCACTATCCACAATAGCAAAGTCATGGAACCACCTAAGTGTCCATCAGTGATTGACTGGATATTTATATACATATATATATGCTATAAAATACTGTACAACCATAAAAAAGAATTAAATCATGCTCCTTACAGCAAAATAGATGGAGCTGGAGGTCATTATCCTAACTGAACTAAGTCAGAAACAGAAAAATATTGCATGTCCTCACTTATGTGTGGTAGCTAACAATCGGTATGCAAGGACATAAAGATAAAAATAATAGACACTGAGGACTTGTAATGGGGAGATGATGGGGAGTAAGGGCTAAAAACTTACCTAACAGGTATAATGTTTACTATTTGGGTAATGAGTACATTAGAAGCCCAGTCCCTACCATTATGCAATATATCCATGTACTCCTTGAATCCAAAATCAAATGGTTTAAAAAAAAATTGAGATAAGATGTGGTTTGACTATTGCTGCAATAGCTGTTAAAAGAAATATAAAACCACTGTACCCAAAGATAAGTGCAGAGAATATCATTGTATGAGTTTGTTTTCAAGCCACTGATAAAGACATACCCAAAACTGGGCTATTTATAAAAGAAAGAGTTTTAACTGGACTCACAGTTCCATGTGGCTGGGGAGACCTCACAATCATGGAGGAAGGCAAGGAAGAGCAAATCACATCTTACATGGATGGCAGCAGGCAAAAAAAAAAAAAATACCGTGTGCAGGGAAACTCCTGTTTTTAAAACCATCAGATCTTGTGAGACTCATTCACTATCATAAGAACAGTGCAAGAAAGACACATTCCCATAATTCAATCACCTCCCACCAGTTTCCTCCCATGACACATGGCAATTGTGGGAGTTACAGTACAAAATGAGATTTGGGTGGGGACATGACCAAATCATATTAACTATCTTATATAAAATGGCCATATTTTAAGAATGGAAACAATATTCATCCAAAAAAATTAGTCTTTCATGGTGAAATACCAACATTATTGAGCTAAGAATAAAATGTCACTTTAATCCTTCCCATATGGTCTTGTTTATTTTACTTTGTCCCCCTTCCTTCTTCTCTTCTTTCCTTCCAACCATCTTTATTTTCTCTCTTTTGGTCTTTTCAACTTTTATCTTTTCTTCTAAGTCTCTTTCTCTCTCTCCAGTTCTCTTTTTCTCTCTCATTTTTATTTCCTTTTTTTCTCACTGATATTCTTTCTTATTTTCTTCGTGGAAAATTATTACACTGATTTTAATCATTCATCACACAAATACATGAGACATGCACTTATCCACCTTACATTCAAAGTCTGTAAAATATCAAAAAGAGAAAAAGAGATGCCAAGTTTCCTATGAATAGAGTTCTTTAAAAAAATTATAATAGTATAGATCAAATATCTTTGGTGTCTATGTCTTATTGCAACTGCTTTTCCCTGTTCCCCTTACTCCATTTTGTTTATCAGAAGGAACCTAAAATTAAATTGTTACTGTTATCCTCAGAAAACTTTGTTTATAATTTTTTAAATGTCTAAACTGTTTTCTCAGCTATCAAAGGCCTTTTAGTTTTGTCTTACTACTTTTTCAACCTCATGTCCCACCATCATCAACACTTCTAACAAAATTGGAATTATTTCTTATTCTTAAATATGCTTTATTGATATCAATAGTTTCTGTTAGAATATAATTAGCCCCATTTCCTCCTAGCTTTGCAAGGCAAGGTGTAAGACCAGTGCTTCAGGAGGCCAAAGCAAGAGGACTACCTGAAGCAAGGAGCTCAAGACCAGCCTAGGCAACACAGTGAGATTCCATCTCTACAAAAAAGAAAATTAGCAGGGCAACTTGGTGTATGCCTATAGTCATAGCTACTCATAGGGCCGAGGCAGAAAAATCACTTGAGCTCAGAAGTTCCAGGCTACAATGAGCTATGATTGTGCCACTGCACTCCAGTCTTGGCAAAAGAGAGAGACACCATCTCTAAAAAAAAAAAAAAAAAAAGGAACAATTCCAAGACATTAAATACAAATAAATACAAACAGAAATTAAAATTAAAGAAGAAAAAAACCTGAATTACTACAAAAAGTTCTGGTTTCTTTAAATAAGAAATTCTCACAAAAACATTAGTATTGCAAATGGGGTAGATTACATAAATTACTTAGATCATGTCAAAAGTCAAAAACAAAATACAATTTTTAAAAAGGGGCTTATTTATAAAAATTGTAAGGTTCATGCACTTTTATCTTGGAGAATTCCGGATATCCCTCTTCTTTAATTAAATATAATTGAAAATGAATTTAATGAAAATGAATGAGTTATTTTCATCATCATGGAAATTTTAAAAACTATACAAATCTAATGATTTTCATACTCTACTTGTGTTGTCCTCAAAGTTTCTGTCTACCATTATCGAAGGCAGACCTCAAGTTCCATGTATAACTTTAGCTTAGATTGCTTTTTGATAATTGTTTGAAGACAAAAATCATGCCAAAGCAGCAAAATACTTTTTAATTAAGCAAATCAAATATTGAAAATGGGAGATTTTTTGAAACTAAAACTGATGAAAAAACATGCACACCTAGATTCACCAGTGAATCCGTTACCCAGTCATTCTTTGTCTCTGGAAAAAAATAGTCATTGAGATTCCCCCCGACCCTGCATATCTGTTACACATGAAACATGTCACATGAAACATGTGTCACAGATATGCAGGGGCAGGGAGGAATCTTGATGACTACTGAAATACTTTCATGGAAGCCCTTTTTCTCTAACTGCAGAAGTGGAAATATTCTGATCACAAATTGAAAACTGTTGGGTAGTTGCTATTTTAGTGATATAAATGAACAATGCGAACCTTTAATGTTTTGGTAGTGCTCAAAGTGATTCTCCCTCCTTCACTTCAGCGTGTAATATGGCCATTTCCAAAGATGAACCGGGTGCACACTCTCAGGAAAGGAACAATTCAAGAAGAGAAAAGGACAGGCCTATTCAAAAGAAGTTGTAGAATAATTAAGAATAATCATTCTATTTAACTATTAGACTATCCAGATAATGTTCTCATACTGCAAGGGTGGCAATAAGGAGATGTGAGGGTAGCTATTTTCCTCCTGCATAAAGGACAAAAATGTCTACTACTGCCCTCATCTTTCATAAGTGCTAGGAAGACATCCTCGAGTTTGTGGGTTTGGGCCTCTAAACAGATCAAAGAAAATGGTCTATTCTGATACAAAATATTAGACTTTAACTTACCTATTAGCAAAATAGAAACACTGCCATTTGTAATAAGAGTTTTCATTTTAAATCTTTTAGTCACAAACTACTGGAAGCTTTGGACAAAAATAGGAATTGTAAGAGTCCATAAAAGTCTATTCAACACTTATTTCTAACATCTCTATTATTCAGTTTGCCAATAAAATCCAGTGGCTTTATCTCTTTCTTCGAGAATGAGAACTTTCTGTTTTCTTTCTCAAAGAGGAACTTTTGGATAAAAAGTGATGAAGTAGTCTCACTTCATGAGCTGGTGCCTTTTACATACCAGCTGTATCTGTGAGCTATTTTACTGATTCCTAGAACCAGTGGCCTGTGCTCTGCAGTGCTTAGAGTTATCTAAACATAGGGTAGATACATTTTGTGTGCTCAAGGAGACAGACTATTAGGCCTTTTTAATATATTAAGTGTTAAAACCTATTCAAAAATATAATATGTAATACTGTTTTATTGCACAAGCAAGAAAGAGAGAAGAAAATGTCAGCTTAACCACCTGACCTCTTGCAGAATTTGTCTGCTGTGATAAGATAAATTAAGTGTTCTCTCTGTTTCTCTTCAGTTGCATTTGCTCTGCTCCCAAAAGTGTTTCCTCTATCATTCAATGAAGTTTCAGATAAGAAAACATTTGGCAGCCAGTGGTGGGCGAGTATTAAGAAAGGAAATAGACTCAGTTCTGATCTCTGTACAGGTCAAGGCAATTAAAGAGGCAAACTGACACTTTCTAGGGTAACACAAATAATTTTGTTCATGAAGGTCTTAAAATCAAGGTAACCACTAGAGATTTCAATACCACTACTACTCCAGACTATGGACATGGGCAAGGGAGTCTTCAAAACTATCATCTCATCTGCTGATGCTGACTCTGTCTTAGTAAGTTATGGGAATAGTTTGGATTCGCTATCGTAGCAAGCTTCCTGGGCATCAGGTTTTTAAAAAATATGCTAAGGAGGTCCGGGCATGGTGGCTTGTGTCTGCAATCGCAGCACTTTGGGAGGCCAAGGTGGGTGGATCACTTGAGGTCAGGAGTTCAACACCAGCCTAGCCAACATGGTGAAACCCTGTTTCTACAATATATACAAAAAATATCCAGGCATGGTGGCACATGCCTGTGATCCCAGCTACTCCAGAGGCTGAAACAGGAGAATCACTTGAACCTGGGAGGCAGAGGTTTCAGTTTCAGTGAGCAGAGATCATGCCATTGCACTCCAGTCTGAGTGATAGAGTGAGACTTCATCTCGAAAAAGAAAAAAGACACTAAGGAAATGTTCTTAAAACATGAAATAGTCTCAGAAACCATGTGTTCACCATGTGTTCACTGGGCTCACAATCATATCTTAGTCACCCTCTCTTCATCACCACCATGTACACACACCTGTTTGTGTACAGGTCACATTTATTAGCATCCTGTATATAAGGGAACTAGAAATATCTCAAGTTGCTTGAATGAGCCCCAGTAATAAATTCCACCATAAGAATCATTTCAGACATTTGTTATGTACCAAGCATGGCACTAGTGCCTTACATTGATGATCTCATTTATTTTTCACAATAATTCTATATAATAGACCTATTGTTACTTCTATTTTACAAATGAGGAGACCAAGGTCTCTTTACTTTATGAAGGTTAGACAGCTGTTAAGTTGTAAAGTTAATATTTGACTCTAAAGCCCTTTCTCTCAACAAGTAGCAACTATAGAGACAAACTACACCTTCTGGAGTTAACCTTCAGTCAACTCTTGGATGGCTTTTATTCAACACATAAAGAAACTTGTGATGGCTAATACTGTGTCAACTTGATTGGATTGAAGGATGCAAAGCATTGTTCCTGGGAATGTCCGTGAGGGTGTTGCCAAAGGAGCTTAACATTTGGGTCAGTGGACTGGGAGAGGCAGACCCACCCTCAGTCTGGGTGGGCACCATCTAAATAGCTTCCAGTATAAAAGTAATCATGGACACAGCAGATTTGCTCAGTCTTCTGGCCTCCATTTTCTCCTGAGCTGGATGCTTCCTGCCCTTGAACATCGAACTCCAAGTTGTTCAGCTTCAGGACTCTTGGACCTATACCAGTGGTTCGCTAAGGGCTTTCAGGCCTTCAGCCACAGACTGAAGGCACTACTATTGACTTCTCTACTTTTGAGGTTTTGAGACTTGGGCTGGCTTCCTTGCTTCTCAGCTTGCAGATGGCCTATGTGGGACTTCACCTTGTGATCCTGTGAGCCAATACTCCTTAATAAACTCACCGTCATATATACATCTATTCTATAAGTCTTCTTCCTCTAGAGAACCCTGACTAATAAAAAACTGAATACACAATACTTTAATCATCTCAGCATCTCACAATCCACACTTGTAAATCTGAGTCCTTGATATCAAGAGTTGACTTTTCTTCTTTGAGGATGAACTTGTCTTAGGAAATCAAGGCATTTGAAATCAAGTCACATCTACATAAGACTGAAATCAGCTAGCATTGTTGCCTCAGTCATGACTTAGATTTTAGATTTTGATCTAAAGTCAATTAATTCAGTAGTATTTTTAATTCAATCGGTGTAAAATGAAGATATCTCTGTTGTTAAGAAGTTTACTGCTTTATACTCCAATCTAAGTCATATAATCTAAGTCTTAATGTAACGTAACATTTAATAATACTGACAAATTTGTTTCATCTTTTGGCCCTGGATGGGTAAAACTGAGTGTACATTTCTTTGAATTTGTGTAGAAATATAGATTGAGATTAAATTACAAAACAATTTTGAACATTTACCACATATATAATAAACTTTTGATTATATCTAAATAGAATTATATAGTTAAGAGACATGTTAGTAATATCATATAGTTCACTTTCTTACATGCATGAGCATTCCAAATGAAAATTTCTCCTTAGCTGGTATTTCACCAGTGTCACTTTCCAATATCAGTTTTGAAAGAGCTACAAGAGCTTATTTATAAAAATATTTGTGTAATGACTAACTGTATTAGTCAGGGTTCTCTAGAGAGACAGAACTAATAGGACAGATACATATATATAAAGGGAGGGTTATTAAGTAGTATTAATTCACACAATCACAAAGTCCCACACTAGGCCATCTGCAAACTGAGGAGCAAGGAAGCTGTCAACCTTGCCTTTGATGGTTGAGTGCTGCCACTTGACCCCTGCACCTTGGGATCCAATTACTCCCATTGTACTTAAATTTTGGAGTTGAGTGTTGTGATCCCCACTGTTAAATCTGACATACAGAGAAGAGCAATTACTCGGCTCTTCAGAGATGCAGATGCTTTCCTCACAAAGCATTGGTCAAGAGTATGTCTTCTGGACCCTCCCAGCTGGGTCGAGAAGATCTAAAGTGACTAATCCACTCTACCATCCCAATCTCCATAAGTCTTTGGACCCCTTGCTCTACATTAAACCAAGGAAAATCAGGTATTTCCAGCTTGCTCACAGTGGGCCATCTCTTAATCCATATTTCAGCTAACCAAGCAAATAAACTATTACAACCTTTTTTAACTCCCCAAGCTGCAACATTAAATGCACAATTCCTACTGCATTACTGATTTAGTGGGCCCAAATCAATAAATTCAGCGTGATCCAACTATATGTTCCTGTGGAGTTATCCCACACCCTTAATATTCATTCCCATGCCTGCTTTTCAGATTTCTCCTTATGTAAATTAGAAAACTTAAGCAATTCTTTTCAAGTGTAGTGCACCTCCTCCTGGGTCACACTCTGAACCTCAACTCTAGGGGCCTGCTGGGCTTTACTCTACTTATAGGTCTAGAAGCAAATAGGGGTGTTGGGGATGCCTCCTGAGGAGAATCAACATTATCGTGCCTGGCAACTGCCTCAAGGGAGGCCATCACTGTTGCCTCAGGCAGCACAGGATTTATGTTCTCAGACAAAGGTGGAAAGGCTGATGGCACCATGGGTCAGGGAAGGGATGTTGCCACTACTGGGGATAGGGAAGCTGTTTCTTCTGGCAGAAAAGGTTCATCAAAGTTACCAAGCTCAGTGTCCCCAGCTTCATCAGGGTCCTTTCGCACATCCTGACGCCAAGTTGCAGGGTCCCATTCTTTTCTAATCACTGTCTTCGCTTTAACAGTAGACACCTGGCAAGGCTTTGCATGCACCTTTCACTGTTGTAGGTCAACCTCTCACATGATAAGAGCTTATATCTGATTTTCCACAACTTCAGCTCTTTCTCTATAGATCAGACTCTCACTCAGGGCAATCTTAGCAGATTTGAGGCTCAGTATCTGCTTCTGAAGCCACAAGCTGGAATCTCTGAGTTCATCATTTTCTTTCATTACTTTGTCCATGGAACTTAGAAGCAACCAACCAGCTTCATTATGTTTACTTGTTCTCCATCTATATGGCCAAAGGTATTATGTATAGAGTCACTAAACTCTGTGCCTTTCACAACTGGTGAATCAGGAGTGTCAAATGCATTTAATTTGCAAAACTCTCTGAAACAGTTTACAAAAAGAACTACCAGTATTCTCCATACAATTAGAAGTAGAGTTCTTATAATTTTTGCATCTAATCATACTAAGCAGCCAACTTCAGAAACCCCAAAACCAACAAAAGAACATCATTCTTAATATTCTGTTCCTCTAGAAACACTTCCGGTACCAAAATCTGTGTTGGGGTTCTCTAGAGGGACAGAACAAATAGAATACATACACACATATATATATATAAAATACATATATATTATTTATATAATTTATATATAATATATATTATATATTATTTATATGTAATTAATTCATATATTATATATATAATTAACATATATTATTTATATATAATTTATATATAATATATATTATTTATAGATATATTATATATATTATATATAAATTATATATAATTTACATACACATATATAATATATATATTATATGTATATGGTGGGTTTGTTAAGTAGTATTAACTCATATGAACACAAGATACCTCAATAGGTCATCTGCAAGCTGGGGAAAAAGGAAGCCAGTCTGAGTCTCAAAGCTGGATATATATATATATATATATATATTATATAAAATATATTAAAATATATATATAATTATATTATAAAATATTATAGTGTTAATATTAATATTATATTAATATAAAATATGTTATGCATTATAATTAATATATAATTAATAACATAT
>CAUYLG010001576.1:0-78474 GCA_963573385.1 Cacajao melanocephalus
CCACATAATTGGAAGTAAATCACTCCTCAGCAATTGCATAGCATTTCACAGGTTTAAATAAAATATTGGTTGGCTGCTTGTTATTTTCATCCCTTATTCCTTCCTGTCTCCATAGTTAAGCACAATTATTGGCATAAAAGATGTTTTTAATACCCATTTTTAGACTGCATTCTAGCCTGGGCAATAGAACAAGAATCCCGTTCTCTCTCCCTCTATCTCTTCCTCTTTCTCTCTTACATTCTTTTTTTTTCTTCTTTCACTCTTTCTTTCTTCTTTTCTCTCTTTTTCTTTCTTTCAAAAATAAAAAATGAAAAAAATAAAAAAAAAAGAAAGTACACCAACTTCTAGAAATTATAATAAAGTGCCAGATAGAGGAAAGGGAAGTGGAAAGAAATGATGCTTTAGCAGACATTTTGAACAGATGCTTTCCATAAATAATATATCAGCATGCTAGTTTTTAATACAGTACAGCTTTTCATAGCTGATTCCTTGCAGCAGTAATAGTAATTAACCTTTTAAAGTCAGTTTTTTGTCCCAAACTAATAAAATTTGGTGGGGGCAGAGCAGTTTATCATCATCTCTGGTAGTTCATGGGATGAATGACCGTGGACTCCTGAAGGCAAAGAGGTGAGCAAGCAGACTCTCAGGCTCAGCTCTCAATCCCCCACCTCCAAACTGCTGAGGAGAACAGTCCTGCATCCAGCTGAGGCCGAGATGCAGCCTCTTCTGGCTCCCTGCTGTTTTTCTCGCATTCCTATGTCTGTTTTCACAAAGGTAGAGAGCGTAATCTTTATACAACATTAAATGGACCGCATATCTAAGTTTCTAAGTGTAAAACTCTTCGGTGGCTTCTCATTACATTTCATACAAAATGCAAAGCCTTTGTCTTGGCTTACAAAATTCTCTACGATTAATGACTGTCACTTTCAGCAGCAGCTGCCCTTTGCCCACAAGGTTCCCATTGCAGCATGTCCCTCAGGTTCCTAGAACTACTAAGCAAGGTCCTCCCTCACACAGGTTGTTCTTTCTACCCAGAATCATCCTTCACTCCTGCTTGGATGGTGCCAACCTTTAGATTTTAATAGGCTCACTTTTTTTTTCACCCCTGCTGTTGAACATATTTGTTTTCTCCCAAAGCCCTTATGAGTTCTGCTTATGTATTTATTGAGTTATTGCTTTCTCTTTTGTATCCCCAGTGTGTGATACACTCCATAAGGCCAGGCAGTGAGGCCATATTGCTTAGAACATGCCTCGAAGAGCAAGTGGCACATACTGGATGCTTAATTAAGAAATAGTTGAATGCATAAATGAATTATTTGTGGATCTGTTCTGACGATGTTGGCCTCTTAGGGACATTGTTACAAGATGCAAAAGCAACCAGTTGAGATATAAAGCATTTAATTAAGTCATTCAGATGCTAGGCAGATGTTTTGACTGATTTTTATAAACATCTTTACTGAGTTGACAGATTTGGATTGAAGAGTTCCATCTGGAAACTCATTTAGATTTCCAAGGCTCCATATATATTATCTTGCCTCTGTTCCCTTCTCACTCATTTATAGGACACTACATGAGAACATTCTTATACAGAATGTTGGTTATACTTATTTAGATACATTTTTGAGAAAAAAATCAGTCAATTATTCCTTTAAGAGGTGCTAATGTTTTACTGAGAGAGAATTTTCAACAGTACATCCATCTATTTCTGCTACATATTATTATCAAATAAACATAAACATTCTTATGGTTTATAAACCTTAGGATGTTTTTCAGAAAATGGTTAATAGATTCAGAAAATCATGCCCTAAAATGATACATTTTGAGAAGAACTAATTGAACAGTAAAAGGATCCTCTCTTTCTTGCTTGTATGAATAATTTTTTAGGGAACAAAAGGAAAAAAAAGAAATAAGATAAGGAACAGCCAGGAGTCCTTGACTCCTCACCTATGTGACTCAATGTCCTGGGTTTAGTACCAAAAATTCCATATCTCAAGAAATCCTTGGTTTGTAGGCAAACCAAGACAGTGGTTTTTCACCCTATAAGGGAGGTCAAAGCGATGAAGGTGTATGTGTGTGGTATGTGAGTGGAAGGAGGGTGAGACAGGAGAAGAACTCTGTGTAGCTCTGGGAAGGGAAGGCAAGGGCCTTCCACCTGCATGAAAGCTCTGAGCATGAAGAGTAGATTTCAAAATGGCACATTGAACTAATTACAATGGCAGAGATGCACTGTTGATTACAATAGGCTGTGGGGTCTGGAAAGGCAGGATGATGCCCACAACTAAGATGAGGATGGGGACCCACTTGAGAAGGCGCTTTTATCTTAAGTCTTCAATGTGAGGTGACAACCTCTAAGTAGGATTTTGGTGACCCTAGTTTTGACTTTGAAATAAAATTACTGACCTGATAGTTCCAATATTAATTTCTGCTCAGAAAAATTGCTATTTCTGCTTCCTAGTTTCCTGGAATTAGTTCAAAGTGTTATTTTGAAATCTGTTCTTCAATCTCAAAAAACTAAAAAAATCTGTCATGATTTAACATCTCAGCTGCATTAGAAGTTGTTATAAAAATGACTGGTAGACCTCAAGTGAGCATATAATGGTGTATAAGAGGTGATTAGAAGATGAACTATAAGAAAACTTGTTTTGACATTAATATTCTTTAGAAAAAGAAATCAAAATGAAAAATACTAAAAAAAATCTCCCAAGTTAACTGTTATATATGTAACCCATAAAGTTTTAGCAAAATGTTCTGATTTAGAAAACTATGATTGAATTATTTCAATACCTTTTTCCAAGCTTCCCTTGACCTGAAAAGGAAACCATTGTGTTAAAAAATTATCCCCCAAGACAAAAAAATGTTTATGGTTCTCTTTTATTTAAAAATTATGTAACTCAAACAATTCACTAGCAAGGAAGAACCCAGTTAAAATGTGGTCATGATCTTAAGTAAACTAATGCAGGAAGAGAAAACCAAATACTGTGTGTTCTCACTTATAAGTGGGAGCTAAACATCGAGCACACATGAACATAAACTTGGGGAACAGTAGACACTGCAGACTACTAGAGAAGGGAAAGAGAGAGAGGCAGATTTGGGTAGAAAAACTACCGATTGGGTACTTTACCCACTACCTTGGTGCAATACACCCATGTAACAACTCTGCATATGTACCCTCTGTATCTAAAATTAAGGTGGAAATTTTAAAAACTGCAAAAAACTGGGGAAAGAATTAAAAAAAAAACATTTCTCAAAAGAAGATACACAAATGACCAGCAGGTATATAAAGAAAAGCTAAACATCACTAACCATCAGGGTAATGAAAATTAAAACCCCAATGAGACATCACCTCACACCTGTTAAGATAGCTGTTACCAAAAAGACAAAAGATAATTAGTGCTGGTGAGGATATGGAGAAAAGGGAGCCCTTGTACACTGTTGGTGGGAATATTACAGTCATTATGGAAAACACAATGTTTTGAGGTTCCTCAAAAAAATAAACCTAGAACTATCACATGATCCAACAATTCTGTTTCCAAAGGAAATGAAATCAGTATGTGGTAGAGATATCTGCACTCTAAAGTTTACTGAAGCATTATTCATAATTACCCAGATACAGAATCAACCTAAGTGTCCATCAACAGATAAATGGATAAAGAAATGTGTCCTGGCTGGGTGCGGTGGCTCACACCTGTAATCCCGGCACTTTGGGAGGCTGAGGCAAATGGATCACTTGAGATCAGGAGTTTGAGACCAGCCTGGCTAACATGGTGAAACCCTGATTCTACTAAAAATACAAAAATTAGCCAGGTGTGGTGGCAGGCACCTGTAATCCCAGCTACTTGTGGGGTAGAGGGGATAGGTTGAGACAGGAGAATCGCTTGAACCCAGGAGGTGGAGGCTGCAGTTAGCCAAGATTGAGCCACTCCACTCCAGCTTGGGTGACAGAATGAGACTCCATCTCAAAAAAAAAAAAAAGTGTCCTTTATAGTCAATGTAATATAATTCAGCTTTAAAAGAAGGAAACACAGTCATTTTCCACAACATGGATGAACCTGGAGGACACTATGTTAAATAAAATAAACCAGGCACAGAAAGATTAATACCACATGATCTCAGTTTTACATGATATCTGAAAAGGTTGAACACACAGAAGCAGAGTGTAGAATTGTGGTTTCTAGGGGCTGGTGAGAGGGATATGGGGAGATGTTGGTCAGAGCATGTAACATTTCAATTCGACAGGAGGAGTAAGTTCAGGAGATCTATTGTGCATAATGGTAACTATGATTAACAACAATGTACTACATACTTGAAAATTACTGAGAGCAGATTTTAAATATTCTTGCCACAAATAAAGATATGAGGTAATAGATATGATAATTATCTTGATTTAGTCAATCCACAGTGTATACATATTTCAAAAATCATGTTGTACACCATAAGTATATACAATATTATTTCTCAATTGAAAAATAAAATTAAACAACAACTAAAGATTGCATAAAAAGTAGTGTGTTCTACAACCATCTGATCTTTGACAAACCTGAAAAAAACAAGCAATGGAGAAAGAATTCCCTATTTAATAAATGGTGTTGGGAAAACTGGCTAGCCATATGCAGAAACCTGAAACTGGACCTCTTCCTTATATCTTATACAAAAATTAACTCAAGATGAATTAAAGACTTAAATGTAAAAACTAAAGCCATAAAAATCCTAAAAGAAAACCTAGGCAAAACCATTCAGGACATAGGCATGGGCAAAGACTTCATGACTAAAACATAAAAAGCAATGGCAACACAAGCCAAAGTTGACAAATGGGATCTAATTAAACTAAAGAGCTTCTGCACAGCAAAAGAAACTATCATTAAAGTGAACAGGCAACCTACAGAATGGGAGAAAATTTTTGCAATCCACCCATCAGACAAAGAGCTAATATCCAGAATCTACAAAGAATTTAAATAAATTTACAAGAGAAAAACAAACAACCCCATCAAAAAGTGGGCAAAGGATATGAACAGACACTTTTCAAAGAAGACATTTATGCAGCCAACAAACATGAAAAAAAACTCATCATCACTGGTCATTAGAAAAATGCAAATCAAAACCACATTGAGATACTATATCATTTAATGATCACCAGTTAGAATGGCAATCATTAAAAAATCAGGAGACAACAGATGCTGGAGAGGATGTGGAGAAATAGGAATACTTTACACTGTTGGTGGGAGTGTAAATTAGTTCAACCATTGTGGAAGACAATGTGGCAATTCCTCAAGGATCTAGAACCAGAAATACCATTTGACCCAAAGGATTATAAATCATGCTACATGCACACGTATGTTTATTGCAGCACTGTTCACAACAGCAAAGACTTGGAACCAACCCAAATGCCCATCAATGATAGACTGGATAAAGAAAATGTGGCACATATACACCATGGAATACTATGTAACCATACAAAAGGATGAGTTCATGTCCTTTGCAGGAACATGGATGAAGCTGGAAGCCATCTTTCTTGGCAAACTAACACAAAAACAAAAAACCAAACACCGCATGTTCTCACTCATAAGTGGGAGTTGAACAATGAGAATACATTGACACAGGGAGAGGAACATCACACAACAGGACCTGTCGGGGTGGGGACCCAGGGGAGGGATAGCATTAGGAAAAATACCAAATGTAGATGATGGATTTATGGGTGCAGCAAACCACCATGGCATGTGTATAGCCATGTAACAAACCTGCACGTTCTGCACATGTATCCCAGAACTTAAAGTATAATAAAAAAGTAGGCTATTATATAACAGATAGCTAAAGCACAGACAGTAAAATGATATTCTCATCTATTAAATAAACCACTAGGATTCACTGAGTGTTTCCTGTATGTTTAGATATAGGATGTCATTACATAAAATATGACCACAAATAGGAAGTTGATCTTAATACAGAATTGGGGCTAGCACCGCTAATATTGTTTGAGTGAATTGCTGGTTACATACCACCAAAAGCTGTAAGTAAATGGATTTTCTTGGCCCTGTTATCCCCCACCCACAACCTTTTTTGGAGGAACATTCATTAACTGTACCAAGAGTTTCAAGTTGAGGGAGCCACACGTCTTAAATTTTTCCTTACATCCTTAACTAACAAAGTTAACATATTCAGGTCATAAAGCCAAGTTAGTTTTAGTTTCAGTGATTCACTGAGTTATGAATTACTGATACCCAGCTTTGTTTTGTTCTGCTGGGAAATTTTCTGACAAAAATATCTACTTCAAGACTCTAGGACAAAGATTAGTCAACAAATTTGGAGTATTTATTAATAAATTCTTATTGAGTGCCTACAAAGAACCTAAAATGGTTTATTTATCTCAGGCAATTATTGCAACAACCTGGTGAAGTAGATTCTCTTATTTTCCACATTTTACTGAGTAGGAAACTGAAGCTCAAAGAGAATCTCTCAAGCAAGCAAGGTCATAGAACTAGTATGTAGCAGCGCCAGGATTCAAACCCTGATACTCCTGTATATTCCCCGATGCTTCCCAAAACACCACTGTCTTGTTCTTTGCCACTCACTACATACTTGGGGTTTCCAGAAATGCCCCTTGTCAGTGATTTCTTGCTCATCTTCTACTCACCCCTAACATGCTGCAGAACCCAGTCAACCTTCACAGTATTTTCTAAACTTGCCACGTGTATTCTTATTTGTGTCTTTCTTCATATATTTGACCATCTGCTTCTCCTAACTATACTTCCTCCACAGTGTCTTCTAATGAAGCATTTCCTATTCATTTCTAATCAAATCTTACTGCTGTTTCCTTTCAATTCAAGCAGCATGGCTATACTGATTTTATAACATGATTATTATTCCCTATGTTATGAGGTCAATCTTAATATGGAACCTGGGGCTGCTTACTCTAACTCTCGTTTTAGTCTGTCTCCTCCTCTATCCCTTCAGCCCAACTGGACAATAAGGTCCTTTATGGCAGGGCTTTGTTTCCTTGTTCTTTGAGTTCACTAGGGTAATATCACTGTGTTTCTTCATGTTTCAGGTGGTCCAATAAATCCACCTGATTATTCTTGAATTGAGTTTAATTAAACACATAAGGAAGAACATTTAAGGCAAGTTTTGCTCCCAGTTGAATGCCATTCAAATGTACAGCCCAGGATTACATCTACTGAAGCCAGATCGGTGCTGTGGTAGCAAGTAGACTTGACTTCCTAAAGAAGGTGGTTGATCCATCCAAATTTTAGTGTTGGCAAAACCACTATACTTAGAAGATCAGACAAAATGCACACATAAAAGAAAAATACTTCTAAAGGACCACTAACATTATTCTGAGCAAAAATGTAGAACATAAAAAAAAGAACATCAGGCTTTTTCTTCACTCAAACAAATGTTAGGAAAATGTTAAAGGTTAGAGTTTCCTGATTCTGAAATAACACCTGAGTGGCAGAAGTCTTCAGAAAGAGGCTATAATGGCAACCTATTAATAATAGAGCAAGCTATGGGGAATATAAATGATCTATATAGGGTCACGGTTCATCTTAGGTGCATATTCCAACACTCTGGCTTAGAATTCTCTGCTACATTTAAAGGGATCAAACGATTCTTTTGGTGTACCAATAAAGAAGAGAAGTACATCTTATAACACAGGTGGACAGGCTGACTGTAAATAAGCAAACAGGCAGAATACATCCCCCCCCTTTTTTTGATACAGAGTCCTGCTCTGTCATCCAGGCTGGAGTGCAGTGGCACAATCTTGACTCACTGCAACTTCCGTCTCCCGGGTTTAAGCGAAATTCTCCTGCGTCAGCACCCTGAATAGCTAGAATCAGAGGCGCCCACCATCATGCTTGGCTAATTTTTGTATTTTTAGTAGAGACAGCATTTCACCATGTTGGCCAGGCTGGTCTCAAACTCCTGACCTCAGATGATCCGCTCACCTTGGCCTCCCAAAGTGCTGGAATTTCAGGCATGAGCCACTGTGCCCGGCCCCATTCTCTTATATAATGGAGTTAGAGGCAGTGCTGCTGTAAGACACTTGTGGTGAGCAACCGGGCCCCAGCTCTGGATTCTGGGGGACAGTTGCTGAGCTTAGGCTCTTGGCTCCAAGTAATAGACAAATTCTAAGTGGAGTAAATTACTAGTGAGCTCTCGGAGAGCACATCCATACTGGGCTTTTGGAAAGTCATGGACAAATGACATGATTGGTCTATAACCAAAGGCAGGCTTCTTTCAATACTGGCTGATACTTTTTCTGAAATGCAAGCCTACCCAGAACAGTTTGCCAAAATCTAGCCATCTAATTTCCTGAAGTTATATATTTTTACATTCTGATTATTATTATTATTTTTTTTTTTCAGAAAAGGAGTTCAGCAGATTAAGAGCATAGACTGTGAACCAGATGCCTAGGTTTGAATCTTGGCTACACCATTTATTAGCTGCTTGATTTTGGGAACTGAACCTCAGTCCTCTATTTCCTCATCTGAAAAATAGAACATATAACTGTATTGAACCCACAGATTTGTTTTGAGAATAAGATAAGTGTATTACCAAAAAACATTTAGAAAAGTACCTGACATATTTATTGTTAGCACGCAACCACTCAATAATGCTAACTATTATTATTGCTGTTTATGTCACTACTACTGCTTAAACATACACAGCATAGGTGGCAATAGCTCTGTTTTCAGGTTTCTGTCTCACCCATGACTTCTTTAAGCGCTGCCTTTGTCCTTACAGCCTGCTGAATGAGTAGTCTAGGTGACCCTCTGATTTATTCTGTGCCTGCCCCACCTTTCCTTGGCTTCAGATGACTGGACCAGAGGCAAACACCTGATCCAAGGCCACCTAGACCATTGGTTGGCCATGAATGCTCAAGTCATTTTGGGAAAACACCATTTAGAATCAGGGCCAAAGTCAGCCCTAGGGCACAACAAAGTCACAAAATCATGTGCTAACTGAAATTATGACAACTAAAATCATCAGGAAGATAGAGGGGAAGGGGAGGGGAGGGAATAGGAAGCAGGAGGAGGGAGAGAAAGGAGAACAAAAGGAGAGAAGAGGAGTGAAGACAAGGCAAGAGGGGAGAAGAGAAGATAGCACTTCAGCTCCTGAAGTTTTCTCTTTCTAGCTCTAGTTTTTACAAATCTGGACTTCATGCAATTTTCCTTTTCACTACTTGCTGCTTGTTTACTTCAGCTTGTTTGCATAACTTTTATTCTTTCACCCTAACATATTATGGTATCATGGAACTATATACAGTGGAGATGGCTGGCAAGACGGCCAAATAGGAACAGCTCTGGTCTGCAGCCCCCACAGAGATCAACACAGAAGGTGGGTGATTTCTGTATTTCCAATGGAGGAGGTACCTGGCTTATCTCATTGGGAGTAATTAGACAGTGGGTGCAGTCCACAGAGGGTAAGCTGAGGCAGAGTGGAGCATTGCCTCATTTGGAAAGTGCAAGGGATTGGGGAACTCCCTCCCCTAGCCACAGGAAGCCATGAGTGACTGTGCTGTGAGGAATGGTACACTCTGGCACAGATACTATGCTTTTCCCACAGTCTTTGCAACTTGCAGACCAGGAGATTCCCTTGGGTGCCTACACCACCAGGGGCCTGGGATTCAAGCACAAAACTGGGCATCTATTTGAACAGACACCAAGCTAGTGGCAGGAGTTTATACACACACACACACACACACACACACACACACACACACACACACACATACCCTAGTGGCACCTGGAGCCCCAGTGAGACAGAACCACTCACTCCTCTGGAAAGAGGGCTGAAGCAAGGGAGCCAAGTGGTCTAGCTCAGCAGATTCCACCCCCATAGACCCTAGCAAGCTAAGATCCACTGGCTTGAAATTGTTGCTGCCAGCACAGCACTCTGAAGTCAACCTGGGACGCTTAAGCTTGGTGAGGGGAGGGGCGCCCACCACTACTGAGGCTTGAGTAGGTGGTTTTCTCCCTCACAGTGTAAACAGGGCCACCAGGAAGGTCGAACTGGGCAGAGCTCACCCCAACTGGGCCAAGCCACTGTAGCCAGACTGCCTCTCTAGATTCTTTCTCTCTGGGCAGGGCATCTCTGAAAGAAAGGCAGCAGCCCCAGTCAGGGGCTTATAGATAAAACTCCCATCTCCCTGACACAGAGCACCTGGGGAAAGGGGTAGCTGTGGGTGCAGCTTCAGCAGACTTAAACATTCCTACCTGCCAGCTCTGAATACAGCAGCAGATTTCCCAGCACATGGCTTCAGCTCTGCTAATGGATAGGCTACTTCTTCAAGTGGGTCCCTGACCCTCATGCCTCCTGACTGGAAGATACTTCCCAGCAGGGGTCGACAGACACCTCATACAGGAGAGTTCTGGCTGGCATCTAGTGGGTGTCCCTCTGGGACAAAGTTTCCAGAGAAAGGAACAGGCAGCAATCTTTGCTGTTCTGCAGCCTCTGCTGTGATACCCAGGCAAATAGGGTCTGGAGTGGACTTCTAGCAAACTCCAGTAGACCTTCAGCAGAGGAGCCTGACTGTTAAAAGGAAAACTAACAAAAAGAAAGGAATAACATCAACATCAACCAAAAAGGACATCCACACAGAAACCACATATGAAGGTCACCAACATCAAAGACCAAAGGAAGATAAATCCATGAAGATGAGGAAAAACCAGCGCAAAAAGCCTGAAAATTCCAAAAACCAGAACACTTCTTTTGCTCTAAAGGATCACAACTCCTCGCCAGCAAGTGAACAAAACTGGATGGAGAATGTGTTTGACAAATTGACAGAAGTAGGCTTCAGAAGGTGAGTAATAACAAACTCCTCTGAGCTAAAGGAGCACGTTCTAACCCAATGCAAGGAAGCTAAGAACCTTGAAAAAAGGTTAGAGGAATTGCTAACTAGAATAACCAGTTTAGAGAAAAACATAAATGACCTGATGGAGCTGAAAAACACAGCACAAGAACTTCATCTATTTGGCTATTAATACTTGTGTATTAATAGCCAAATAGATCAAGCAGAAGAAAGGATATTATCAGTGACTGAAGATCAACTTCATGAAATAAAACATGAAGACTAGATTAGAGAAAAAAGAATGGAAAAGAATGAACAAAGCCTCCAAGAAATATGGAACTATGTAAAAAGACCAAACCTACTTTTGATTCATGTACCTGAAAGTGACAGGGAGAATGAAACCAAGTTAGAAAACACTCTTGAAAATATTATAAAGGAGAACTTCTCCAACCTAACAAGACAGGACAACATTCAAATTCAGGAAATACAGAGAACACCACAAAGATACTTCTTGAGAAGAGCAACCCCAAGACACATAATTGTCAGATTTGCCAACACTGAAATGAAGGAAAAAATGTTAAGGGCAGCCAGAGAGAAAGGTTGTGTTACCCACAAAGGGAAGCTCATCAGACTAACAAGGGATTGATCTCTCAGCAGAAACCTTACAAGACAGAAGAGAGTGGGGGCCAATATTCAACATTATTAAAGAAAAGAATTTTCAACCCAGAATTTCATATCCAGCCAAACTAAACTTCACGAGTGAAGGAGAAATAAAATCCTTTAGAGACAAGCAAATGCTAAGAGATTTTGTCATCACCAGGCCTGCCTTACAAGAGTTCCTGAAAAAAACACTAAATATGGAAAGGAAAACCCATACCAGCCACTGCAAAAACATACCAGATTGTAAAGTCCATTGAACTGTGAAGAAACTGCATCAACTAACAGGCAAAATAACCAGCTAGTATTAAAATGACAGGATCAAATTCATACATAACAATATTAACCTTAAATGTAAATGGGCTAAACACCCAATTAAAAGACACAGACTAGCAAACTGGATAGAGTCAAGACCTACTGGTGTGCTGTATTCATGAGACGCATCTCACATACAAAGACACACACAGGCTCAAAATAAAGAAATGGAGAAATATTTACCAAGCAAATGGAAAGCCAAGAAAAAAAAAAAAAAAAAGAGCAGTGGTTGCAATCCTAGTCTCTGAAAAATACAGAGTTTAAACCAACAAAGATCAAAAGAGACAAAAGGGCATTACATAATGGTAAAGGAATCAATGTAACAAGAAGAGCTAACTATCCTAAATATATATGCACCCAATACAGGAACACCCAGATTCATAAAGCAAGTTCTTAGAAACCTACAAAGAGACTTAGACTCCCACACAATAATAGTGGGAGACTTTAACACCCCATTGTCAATATTAGACAGATTGATGAGACAGAAAATTAACAAGAATATTCAGGACTTGAACTCAGCTCTGGACCAAGCAGACTTAATAGACATTTACAGAACTCTCCACCACAAATCAACAGAATATACATTCTTCTCAGCACCACACTGCACTTATTCTAAAATTGACAACATAATTGGAAGTAAAACACTCATCAGCAAATGCAAAAGAATGGAAATCATAACAGTCTCTCACACCACAGTGCAATCAAATTAGAACTCAGGATCAACTCACTCAAAACTACACAACTACATGGAAACTGAACAACCTGCTCCTGAATGACTACTGAATAAAATACAAAATTAAGGCAGAAATAAATAAATTCTTTGAAACCAACAAGAATAAAGACACAACATACCAGAATCTCTGCAACACAGCTAAAGCACTGTTTAGAGGGAAATTTACAGCATGAAATGCCCAGGAAGAAAGCAGGAAAGATCTAAAATTGACACTCTAACCTCACAATTAAAATAACTAGAAAAGCAAGAGCAAACAAATTCAAAAGCTAGCAGAAGACAAGAAATAACTAAGATCAGAGCAGAACTGAAGGACATAGAGACAGGAAAAACCCTTCAAAAAATCAGTGAAACCAGGAGCTGGTGTTTTGAAAAAAATTAACAAAATAGATAGACTGCTAGCCAGACTAATAAAGATGAAAAAGAGAAAGATCAAATATACCCAATAAAAAATAATAAAGGGGATATCACCACTGATCCCACAGAAATACAAACTACCATCAGAGAATACTATAAACACCTCTATGAAAATAAACTAGAAAACCTAGAAGAAATGGACAAATTCCTGGACACATACATCCTCCCAAGACTAAATCAGGAAGAAGTAGAATCCTTGAATAGACCAATAACAAGTTCTGAAAATGAGGCAGTAATTAATAGCCTACCAACCAACCAACCAACCAACCAACAAAACCCAGGACCAGATAGATTCACAGCTGAATTCTACCAGAGGTATAAAGAGGAGCTGGTATCATTCCTTCTGAAACTATTCCCAACAAGAAAAAAAGAGGGACTCCTCCCTAACTCATTCTATGAAGCCAGCGTCATCCTGATACCAAAACCTGCAGAGACACACACAAAAAAGAAAATTTCAGGTGAATATCCCTAATGAACGTCGATGTGAAAATCCTCAATAAAATATTGGCAAACTAAATCCAGCAGTGTATCAAAAAGCTTACCCACCATGATGAAGTTGGCTTCATCCCTGGGAGGCAAGGCTGGTTCAAGATACACAAATCAATAAACATAATCCATCACATAAACAGAACCAATGATAAAACTACATGATCATCTCAACAGATGCAGAAAAGGCCTTTGATAAAATTCAACACCCTTTCATGCTAAAAACTCTCAAACTAGGTATTGAAGGAATATATTTCAATGTAATAAGAGCTATTTATGACAAATCCACAGCCAGTATTATACTGAATGGGCAAAAGCTGAAAGCATTCCCTTTGAAAACCAGCATAAGACAAGGATACCCTCTCTCACCACTCCTATTCAACAGAGTATTGGACGCCCTGGCCAGGGCAATCACGCAAGAGAAAGAAATGAATGGTTTTCAATTTGGAAGAGAGGAAATCAAATTGTCTCTGTTTGACAGGACATCATTGTATATTTAGAAAACCCCATCATCTCAGCCCAAAAGTTCCTTTAGCTGATAAGCAACTTCAGCAAAGTTTCAGGCTACAAAATCAATGTGCAAAAATCACAAGCATTCCAATATACCAATAATAGACAGCCAAATCACGAGTTAGCTCCCATTAACAACTGCTACAAAGACAATAAAATACCTAGGAATACAACTAACAAGGAACGTAAAGGACCTCTTCAAGGAGAACTACAAACCACTGCTCAAGGATATAAGAGTGAACACAAATAAATGGAGAAACATTCTATGCTCATGGATAGAAAGAATCAATATCGTGAAAATGCCAATACTGCCCAAAGTAATTTGTAGATTCAATGCTATCCCCATCAAGCTACCATTGACTTTATTCACAGAATTTTAGAAAAACTACTTTAAATTTCATATGGAACAAAAAAAGAGCCCACATAGCCAAGACAATCCTAAGCAAAAACAACAAAGCTGGAGGCATCACACTATCTGACTTCAAACTATACTACAAGGCTACAGTAATTAAAACAGCAAGATACTGGTACCAAAACACATATATAGACCAATGAAACAGAACAGAGGCCTCAGAAATAATGCCATGCATCTACAACCAACTGATCTTTGACAAACCTGACAAAAACAATCAATGGGGAAAGGATTCCCTATTTAATAAATGGTCTTGGGAAAACTGGCTAGCCATATGCAGAAGACTGAAACTGGACCCCTTTTTTACACCTTATATGAAAATTTACTTAAGGTGGATTAAAGACTTAAACAAAAGACCTAAAACCATAAAAACCCTAGAAGAAAACCTAGGCAATACCATTCAGGACATAGGCATGGGTAAAGACTTCATGACTAAAATACCAAAAGCAATGGCAACACAAGCCAAAATTGACAAATGTGATCTAATTAAACTAAAGAGCTTCTGCAGAGCAAAAGAACTATCATCAGAGTAAACAGGCAACCTACAGAATGGGAGAAAATTTTTGCAATCTTTCCATCTGACAAAGGACTAATATTCAGAATTTACAAAGAACTTAAACAAACTCACAAGGAACATACAAAGAGCTCCATAAAAAAGTTGGCAAGGGACATGAACAGATACTTCTCAAAAGAAGAGATTTATGTGGCCAACAAACATATGAAAAAAAGCTCATCATCACTGGTAATTAGAGAAATGCAAATCAAAACTACAGTGACATACCATCTCATGCCAGTTACGATGGCGATCATTAAAAAGTCAGGAAACAACAGATGCTGGAGAGGATGTGGAGAAATAGGAACGCTTTTACACTGTTAGTGGGAGTGCAAATTAATTCCACCACTGTGGAAGACAGTGTGGTGATCCCTCAAAGATTTAGAACTAAAAATACCATTTGACCCAGCAATCCTATTACTGCGTATATACCCAAAGGCTTACAAACCATTCTACTACAAAGACACATGCACATGTGTATTTATTGCAGCACTGTTCACAATAACAAAGACTTGGAACCAACCCAAATGCCCATCAATGATAAACTGGACGAAGCAAATGTGGCACATGTACACCATGGAATACTATGGGGCCATAAAAAAGGATGAGTTCATGTCCTTTGCAGGGAGAAAGATGAAGCTGGAAACCATCATTCTCAGAAAACTAACAAAGGAACACAAAACCAAACACTGCATGTTCTCACTCATAAGTGGGAGTTGAACAGTAAGAACATATGGACACAGGGAGAGGAACATCATACACCGGGGCCTGTCGGGAGGTGAGGGCTAGGGGAGGGATAGCATTAGGAGAAACATCTAATATAGATGATGGGTTGATGGGTGCAGCAAACCACCATGGTTTATACCTATGTAACAAACCTGCATGTTCTGCACATGTATCCCAGAACTTAAAGTATAATTTTAAAAAAGTATATACAGCATAGAGGCCCCCAATTAGTAGATAGGACTAGAAAATTTTATTTGGTAGCTACCTAGGCCAGGTATTGCCATGTATCTCCCTCTCATTGTATTGATTGGTTTGGTTTGGCTTGATTTTCTGTAGGGGGAAAGGAAGGTAGGGCCAGTCAGCCCTTAATTTGCTCTGAAGTTCTAATTAGGAACTTTTCTGTCACCTCTGTCCTTTTCTCTATCACTCTTTTTCCCAAATTTTCAAGGTCCTGGAGGAATAAAATGTGCCTTTCCTCATATAAAGACCTTTCTCTCTCATGATCTTGAGACATATTCACAAAAACGATTAACTTTCATGTTTGGAGACTTTTGAACACATGAACCATTAATATAAAACAAATTGTGCATTATTCTAAGCTCTATCAGTCCAAGGCAATCCAGAGTGTTTCAAGAACAAAGAGTTCCACAAAATACTGATTGACATTAGTGAAAAACAGGGGTACCATACTTAAATAAATTTGGCAGGAGTTTAAACAAAGACAAGCCGGACTTTGAGAGATTCTAATACACTACTGTGCAGCAGGAATAAGAAGAGAGGAGAGCATGCACCAGTTCCCAAGAGGTCACTTTTTTATGGGGCATAGTGACACAGGAAACCCAGTTTGGAAGGTTTCATCTAGACCAATCGTTCTCAACTGGTTAGAGCTTGTTCTCCCTGGCCCTCATGCCCTTTCCAGGAACATTTGGCAATGTCTGGAGAGATTTTTGGTTGTTAAAACTAAGGGGCGCAGGGTACTATTGCATCTAGTGAGCAGACAGTAGGGATGCTATTAAATGTCCTACAAGGCACAAGGAAACCCCCACAGTAAAGAATCACCTGGATCAAATGTCAATAGTGCTGATGTTGAGAAATCCTGACCCAGGGTATAGTAACTTGAGGGGTGGAGTGGGAGGGAGTGGGCAGGCTTCTCGGGCATGTCCTTCCTACCCAGGGCAAAACACATTATTATGAAAAGGGAGCTCTTAAATACTCCAGAATCTGCTCCAGATTAAGTTCTCTGTAGGTTCTTGAGGGCCTCAGTTTAACAAAAAACTTTTTCATGTCTTATAGTGTTACTATATTCATACTTCTAAAAATATTTCAAATTTACAACATAATAGGGAAAGTAAGGGTGAAATAAGCATTATTAGTATTTTTTTTCTGGCTTAATGCTTTCTCAATACAGGCAGTAGAAAACAAACAGCAGCAGAGGAAATTTTGAGGACTGTCTGCTCCCTAAATCCTCCCTGCATCAGATCTCCCTTCAGCATTCTGGGCTCCTCTCCAGTTGCCCGGCCCCTCTTCCCCAACAGAGAACTCACTGCTGTGAATGTATAAGAAGACTGACGCCTTATTCCTCCATGGCCAGGGAATATGTTCATGATATAGGAAGAGGACAGGGAAATAAGCATACATGTGGAAGTATTAGACATCTCTCTAGGCAGGTGTTTCAGTACAAGGTCTACCTAGCCCCTCTCAAATCTGCCCTGTAAGTGACTGCAGAAGTCGAAACTTCCAACACTTGAGGATGCATCTTAGAGGCATTATTCCTCATTTGTAAACATCATTGCCAGAGGCAGAAATGGCCAAACAAGTAAAATTTTTTTTGTAAATAAAATCAATTATTAAATAAAATATTGCAGAAGACTGTAGTTATACAGGAAAACTTTTTGAATTTACTTAATGATGAGATACGAAAGGGAAGAATTCACTTCCACCTCAATGGAACTGACAATGGAAAAATATTCTCCCTTTCAGGCTTAAGAAGGTTTACTGCTAAGATCCATGGATGGAATAATTAGGCTGGATACAAACATGCTTTTTTTCTCCAGCAGTGCTTAGGAAGCAGTGGTACTTGCACAACTGTGTGTAAGGGGGAGTGAAGTGAGTTGGCATCTCATAGTAATCCTGCTTCTCTCTATCATCAGCACAGTTCCTATTTTTTATTCCCCTCTGGCTTGTTTAGATTTTCTCCTGGTCTATTCTCCTGAAAGGTCTTAGAGAGCACGAGCTAATATCAATTAAAAAATATTTCGAGGCAGGCACAGTGTCTGGTAGTTACTGGGTTATGACTATGTAATGCTTGGGGTGAAACCTAAATTGTTTTTACTTTGTATTAGGAATTAATACCTATTACTAAACCTGTGTAAATAATAAAGTGGCCGGGAAAAAGACATAAAATGGGAAACTGCTGCCATAGAAACTACCAATGTCTCCACACTGTCACTTTGGTATAAAAGAGCTCAGTTTTTAACAATTTACCATTAAAAATGAATTTTCTCCAAAAGACCAATTGTATAGCAACGTCTCAATTCCCCAAGACTATCTAACAGAGATAAAAACCAAGGCTGCCTAACAGTCACAGTCTATAGAAGAATTCAATTAGCAATTCATTTGTGAATTTCTAGTTTAGGTAAGAATTTGGTACTGATTATGATTTCACTTCATGAATCTTAACATTTTAAGCCAGATTCATTTTTTATGTGTTAATATTCAAGTACAGGATTTTACATAAATAACTATGCAAGGTTGAATGTGAAAACAGACATATAATGAATGCACTTGTCATTTTCTAATGCTTGGAGATTTTTTTTGATAATACTTAAAGTTTAGTCAGTGTGCCTGTGTGTGTGTGTGTGTGATTGCTTGTGATTATGTGTGTGTGTGTAGAGGTGAAGCCCATATCACACAGGAAAAGGTCTGCTATGCTTTAAATCTTTAAGTTCTTAGCATAGACACATATATTTCTCATTAAAAAAATAACGTTCTAAAATTTAAATATTTAAGATGGAATCTGCTATTTTCAGGGAGATTTAAGGAATATTTATCTGGGAAAAATTCAGGAAAATTCTCACTATGGAAGCCATTTGATCAATTTTTTGGATTCTTTGTTGTGATTCTTTAAAAGAGCAAAAAGCATGAACCTTGGGAGAAAAGAATCAATAGTTATTTAAACTTTTAAAAATAAGAGGCAAAATAGTCTTGAAGCCAGACTGTATAAGCAGTCAAGCTATATACCCTTTATAATTAGAATAGACATCTCTTATAACTGAGAAGTCTTTCCTCATATCTATCTAAATATATCTTGTTGCCAACTCTAGCTACTTCTTATTTTGCCTCACTGTAAAAAAAATAGATCTGCATTTTCACTGCAGCATTTTTTATTTTTATTTTTTACTTTTTGCTAAAAGTAAAAGCCATTATTAAGATGTTCCTTTTGGCATCTCTTCTCTTGAATAAATAACTTCAATCTGTTTATTTGTTTTTTAAATTAACAGGTTCTATATTCTGTTTCTTGTATTATTCTTGTAACTTTCTCTCTGTATCTTTTTTGAAAGAGCAGAGCCATAGAAAAGGCAACCTTCTCTCCTGAGAGGTGAAGAGAAAGAGCCAGAAGTGTTTGTCTGGTCTGGGTTTTTCATGTTTCCTTTGACTAGGAGACTTGCTGGGCTTGCATTCTTCAAAGGCACCCACCTCCACCCCATGTATAATACATAACTGCCCAACCCCCCTGGCTTGAGGCTTAAGTGTAAGGATCCAGCCAATGGCTCTTCCATGGCCACCAGTGGCTAGAAAGCCCCCATGAACTTAGCCTCATAAGACAAGCTCCTTAGCAAAGAAACCAAGATCTACTCTTTAGCTCTTTAAGGCCTTGATGTTTCTTTTGTCATAGCAATGGGAGTTTTCCTGTTTTATTTATTCCTTGTTTTACATTTAAATTTATATTTTCACATCTAAAATGGGCAAGAGAGAACCCTATGGCATGGTAGACGTGTCGGGGGAAGCTGGATCCTTGAAGCATGAGACCAGTCCTCCTTATTGGCACTGAAGCGGTTGAGTTCACAAGGTGGCCTGCTTGTCAAAGACAGCCCTTTGTTGAGCTTTGTTAACTTCTTCTCTAAAGTACTCCTTTCTAGTAGTTTAATAAATTAAAACATTGGCAGACTAAAAATCATCTTGCTTCCCTTTCCTTCACCAAGAAAATAAGCCCATGTATCCTTCCTAACTTTTCTCTACTACTGTTATTCTCTTTTATCAAGTCCCTCATTACTTTCTTCCGCAGTTTAAACTGAGTAATCTCTCCAGATGCCATCTGCATATGCCATAGTTTATTCCAAGTTGTTATGTCCCTATGAATAAATCCAAGCCTCTGACTTTCAAGTACAAGGACTCTACTGATGGGGATTCAGGACATTCTACCCTAAAGTATGTCACCTTGGTATTTGACAAAACAGCCTAAGCAGCAAGTCACTCTTACCTTTCCCTCCCTCATATCCTCTGTAGCAGGTCATAAGATCCTCATTCCAGAGGTGCTCCCCCTATACTTGGAGGAAAGGAACATCCTTATCTTTGAAGACAACACAGACCCAGAGAAAAATCTGAACAAACATGCCTTGCTAAATTCTTCCAGTTTATTCCCATCAGATCATTCCCTTTTGTCCTCCAATCATATTTCTCCAGGACTGTCCACTCTTCATCAGACCTAAGCATAAAAATACACTATGTTATCTGTTTTTTTTTTTTAGCTGGGCAGAGCTTCATTTCTTTATGAAGGCTCCCATGTCATGAAAACTTATATTAAATGAATCTGTAAGCTTTCCTTGTTAATCTATCTTTTGTTACAGAAGCCTCAGCCATGAATTTAAGATGGGAAGAGAAGATAGTTCCTTCTCCTACACCGTTTAAAATGTCTAAAGGTTTCACATGTGAACAGATATACTTCACACAAATGTTGGCTGAGAAAACACATAACAAAACGCAACTGAAATGCAGTATGTCTTGGAATGAATTTGTTTTTCTAATCACAATAGTGTCTGTATACTTCTGAAAAGTAGCTGCATACATATGTGGGATACATAATATTGATTTTCTACAGGTAACACGTAGTGGACCCACGGATTCACACACCCCTTGCCACAACTCAAAGTTTCCCATTAGTCCTCGGAATACAAATGGAAAGCACTGCTCTAGGGAATAATTATGTTGACTTGGTGCGACTTACTACCTTTAACTTTCACGACGATCTAGCAGCCTTGAAGATGTATTTTAGGTCTGGATTTCCACAATTTTACCACTAGGTTAACTGGAGAGTTTCCCAGTCTTGTTTAGCATCAGCAATGCCATTGGTTAAAATCTTACTGAAATCTACTTGTGGTGAAAAAATAGAATACACCCAAAATTTCAACCTAATGTCCCAAATATTTCGAGTTAATATTTTTACCTAAATTAAATTAGGCTTAATGCATATATCATGAATGAGAATGCAAAAGTATGCACCATTAAAGAAATCATTTTAGTTCAGGCATACATGTGCAGATTTATTACACACATAAACTTGTGTTATAGGAGTTTGTTGTACAGATTATTTCATAACCCAAGTATTAAGCCTAGTACTCATTAGTTATTTCTCCTGATCCTCTCTCGTCTCCCACCCTCCACTCTCTGAAAGGTCACCATGTCCTTTTTTAGGAAGTTAATGAAGCCTTCCAAGTAGTAATATAGAATTCCAATAACACCGGTGTGATTATCTCTGAGCTTCTATTTAAAAATATTTCAACCTATCTAATGTTTTTAAATACAAAAAAGATAGCATTGGATAATTTTTTTTATTTAACAGAATGGTCATGAAGACTCATTCCTTTTATGTGTCTAGCATTGTGCTAGACTTAATATAAACAATCAAAATAAACTAATCAAGCACGTCTTTGAGATTGTGATTATTTTACTAAGAGAATGCCAGACTCACAAAAATTTGACAACTTGCCCATGGGTCACCAAGCTGAAATATCCCATGACTTGAATTTAAACCCAAATCAGTATGGTAACAAAGCCTGAGCATTCTGCATTACACAAGTTTAGAAACCTCTCTGATAAATGTAGCTAAAAGAAGAACAGTAGCTGTCAGTGCTGGTAAATCATAAACATCTCTGAAATTAAGCAAGGAGGACCCTAGATTAACAAGGGGGTGAAAAGCTTCATTCTCTACTGGAAGTATCTATAAATTTAGTAATCAGATCTAATTCATCAATGCTTATTATGAAAAATTTATGGATTAATATGCCCATTGTTTGTTTTTTTTTTTTTGATTTGCCTATATGTACATAGCCCTGTGTTGGCAGCACACATAATGCTCTTCAAGCAATTAACTGTTTCCAGTGACAGTGAGTATAATGGATGCTATCAAACTGTTAACATTTGGGACGATAATGGCATTGATCAAGAGAAACACCCTGCAGTAACTCATCAGGGATGCATCTGCTTACTCTTGTACTTTTATCCCCCAATCTCTTCATCTCTTGGTTGTTAATAACTAGAACGCTTATATATTTTAACCTTGCAGTGAAGAATGAGAGCAGAAATGTGCACTGCCAAAGGAGGAATGAGAAAATAAATGGGCAAGCCTCCAGACCCCAGGAGTCATCTGCAAAACTGCCAGTTCAGAGGTAATACAACTATAGTGGTGAAAGAGTGCAACATCTTTAAAGAAGAAAAACTGCTAAAAGTAAAATGCTATCTTGGCAAACAAAATAAAAAAAAACTTTATCTTTACTCTGGATTTGGACACAACTTGAAAACATCTTAGTTCTGCAGACTGGCATTGGACACTGAATCCTAATGTACATGCAGTGACAGCTACCATGCTGGTCCCAGTGATGGCTTCTCCTGCTGGATTCTTAACAGCATCATAATTGGTTTTTCTGCTGTCATACATACTCAGCAGTTTCATCTGTCATCTCCTATTTGCCAGGCACCATTCTAGGCATTGGTCTTACTACTCAGCCCCATCCCACTTGTCTTAGTTCAGGCTCCTGTAACAAAGTACCATAAACTGGTGGCTTGTAAACACGGAAATTTACTTCTCCCAGTTCTAGAGGATGAAAGTCTACGATCAGGGTGTCAAAATGGTGGGGTTCTGGTGAGGGCCCTCTTCTAGATTGCGGACTACTGACTTCTCGTGGCATTCTCTCAGGGTGGAAAGAGAGGCTAGCTAGCTCTCTGGCCTCTTCTTATAAGGAAACTAACACCATTCATGAGGGCTTCACCCTAACGGTCTAATTACCTTCCAAAGGCCCAACCTCTTAATACCATCACACTGGGAGTTAGGATTTCAACATGAATTTGGGGTGGGTGTCACAAACACTCTGTCCTTTGCACCATTCTTTCTCCATTCCTTACATTCAAGCCAGGAGGATTCTTCCAAAACGTAAATTCATCTTGTCATTTTCTTGGTTTAAACCCTTCATTGGCTTTCCATTGCCCTTGGGATAAAGTTCAAAACTTCTTGGTTAGCATAGCTAACAGAGCTGTTCACAGCCTGACCTTGGCTTCATCTGGAGTCATGGGCAGAGGCCCTGTGTGTAAGCTTCTTTGCTCAGGCCTCTCACTCATCCTCCCTTGCAAGTGTCTAAAACAATGTGTATCTTCCATTTATGGCTTCCTGTGGTGGTCAGCTGATGTGAAGCTGATAAATCCCATAAAACTTCTTTATGAAGTTATCTAGAGACACAGCCACAAAATTTAGAGTGCAAGGGTATTTGAGTTAGAAGAGAAGGAGGTCCAGGTAAGAGGTGATGAAGTATGTGTAGAGAATAGTACACAGAAGTCAATAATTTAACACACACACACACACACACATACACACACACACAGAGCTTTCCATTCTATAAGAGTTATTATAATGGAAAGGGTTTAGGTTTATAAATGCCAACACACTAATAGCTAATCAGGTGAATAATGATAGCTAAGAGAATGATCCATAGGTGGCAATAGTAAAAATGCAATTCTTATAGTATTCAATATAAACATTATATGCACTGGTAGATGGTCCCTTTTCTACCTCTCACTGTGTTAATACTGAACAAATGTAAACTGTATGGTTTTATTTCCTCAACAATAAGACCAGAAGGTTAAAAGAAATCAACTTAAAGGTCCTGTCCATCTCTAAACTTAATAATTTAGCATTTCCTTGGAAATGTGTGAGAAATAAAATCATAATCCTGAACTTAATATTATAAATAGTAATCAGATTAGCATTATGGTTAAATAGTTTTTCTGTGATTTAGGTATATTCACAAACTGGTGACAGTAATGTGTTTGCAACCATGCAATTCAAGTAAGCAAAAATACACTAAGTTGTATTTGATAAAGGGCTGCCTTCATTTCATTAATGAATATATAACTCCACATTAATGAGAGTCAGTCACATGCAAGAGTAAGGAACAACCTGGAACTGCTCTCACTGATTATCACCTTTGGTTTTATCCAGTAAATGTGGGTTGATGTCTACAGTTTTGCCGAGAGAATGTCCTAAATCTTTCATCTCACCTAATGTAAAATTGTCTGTGATTATCAGTTTGAAACATTTTCTTTTCTGTCTTAGATACAGTCAGTCCATCATTTAGAAATCTCCCAGATATTCCTTTAGGTATCTGCTTTGAATTGTTTCCTCTATTAGGAAGCTTGGAAATCTCCAAATAGGCACATGATAACTGTGGGGCTTACCTTTGGACACTGTTACTGCCAGTCTTTGGGTGTCTATTAGGGTTTAAGAGTTCTGGAAAACAACCTCTTGAATTGCTTAGCCCTCATCATGGTTCTTATGGCCCCAGCTCTGGACCAGAGCCTCAGTGCAGGCTGTTTTCCCACCTAAACTATTACAAACATCACCTTATTCTAGCCTCTATCCATGGAAACAAGCTAATTTTGGCCAAAGATCATTATTCTCACTTTGGAAAAATTTATTCTAGTGGTTAATTTTCCATGATATTGATCAAGAAAATAGTTGGGGACTATTTGCATGTTATCTTCTGATTAAATTTTCTCTTTGATTCTTGTTCTTTCTCTGCTATTACTGCTTCTGTTGTCTTTATTTTTAAAACTTCACTCAGTATCACACCTCATTTCTCTTCTGTCTGCCCCAAAGCAATTTTCTCTAGAGAACACTATCCATTTTTGTCTATTTCTCTCAGCCATTAAATCTTATTACCTGTAACTTTTCCCCTCACACCTGCATTTTTCTTTCAAGTGAAGTAAGATCTTTTATTTGAAAACTTACCTATTGAAATGCTATTGTTTCTATTTTAAAATATCTGAGGATTTAGTATATCACAAAGATAGTCATAAAGTAAGGTCTGTGTTAGGATTTTTCTATTTTAGATATTTGATTTCATAAGAATATTAAATTATATGCATATATTTTTAACTGCAGAGAATGCAGAATGTTTGTAAAATTAGATGCATTTTTTGCAATTTATAAAAAGAAATTTGAACATTGGAGTAAAGAACAGGTGGCATATTCAAATTAGCAGATATCTTTAATTTTAAAAAAGAAGATAGAAATATTTCTAAGAATTTCTTCAATTCATTTGATTCTCTTCCAGGCTACCAAATTAAACTCTTCTGAATATCATCACATATCAATTTACAGAGCTTTGCTTCTACAGCATGAAATTACTTCCTCTATTTCTTTGATATCCTGGTTCTGAATAATTCACTATGGCTTGTTGCATCCAGCCCTATTCAAAAGTCTCTTCAAGTTCCAAAAAGGTTTTCTTAATTTTAGAAAGTCCATATGTTTAGCTTCTGTTAATAAATGCTCTCTGGAGCACAGCTCTCTATCCATAGTTAAATGGACATGGAAAATATGTTTGTAGCTAAAGTATATTCATTGACACATTTTTAAATATCTAGGGAAAAATAAAGATCAAAGCTACAAATTACAAAATGATGCTATAGGATATGTAGAGATAGCAAAAGAGTTACTACAGTGAAGAAGATTAATATATCATTTCAAATAATTACTTTTTTTGTGACAAGAGCAGCTAAATCTACTTGTTTAACAAAAATTCCTAGCACAACACAATTTTATTAAACACTGGATCTCTAGACTTGTTCATCCTACATATCTGCTATTTTGTATCCTTTGGCATACATCTCATGTTCTCCCTCTCCACCTGTGATAACCGCTCTTTCATTCTCTATTTCTGTGTATTTGAGCTCGTTTTAAATGTTCCACATTTAAGGAAGATCATGCAATATTTGTGTGTGTGTGTGTCTGGTTTATTTCACTTAGCATAATGTCCTCCTGGTCCATGGTCCATTCATGTTGTGGCAATTGGCAGGATATGCTTCTTTTTTTAAAGATGAATAATATTCCACTGCGTATATATACATTGTCTTTATTCATTTGTCTGTCAATGAGTTTTTAGTTTTTGCATATCTTAGCTACTATGAATAATGCTGCAATAAACATGAGTACAGATATGTTTACAAGGTAATAATTTTATCTCCTTTGAGTATATACCCAGAAGAGGAATTGCTGGGTCATATGATAGCTCTATTTATAATTTCCTTAGCAACTTCCATACTGGTTTCCATAATAGCTGTACCAATCCATTTTCAACCAACAGTGTACTACGGATTACTTTTCTCTACATCCTCACCAAAATTTATCTTATGTTTTTTTGATAATCATAATCCTTACAGGTGAGAGGTAATAGTTCATAGTGGTTTTAATTTGCAAAAACTGTAAATTCTTGATGGTAGAAATGTTGAACTAATGTACGTACTTGGTGAAGGCACTTGTAGAAGAAAACATCCTTGCTTGTTATGTACATCTGTTAGTATTACTAATTCAGACTGAGCTGTGTGATATTTTTATTTCCCAATACAAAAATCACATATAGATCTTGAGTGATGAAAATCTTATGTGACACTACCTCAATGAAGCAATGAAACAACAGCATGCAGACATATGAAATGTGTGAGGGCCAGCTTGAAAGAGTATTGAAATGGTATTCAGGAGATGTGGTCTCAAGTCTTGGCTTGGCTACTAGTGACTTTGTAAATTTGAACCCATCCTCTGACGAGGCCTCTTCATTCATGCAAGGCAGTGGAGCAAATGACCTCTTCCTCTAGCATTAAATCTTGACATGCACTCAAATAGGTTTAGAACTAACTTGAAAGCTAAGAATTTTCAAGGTATATGCCATTGAAAGACTAGTAGAAAGCAATTTAGGAGAAATATCTAAAAATATGTGGCAATGTTCCTATATATTAAAATTTCAAGGGTTAAGATAATTACTTATCATGGTTCATTGTATGTGCTAATCACTTAGGAAAAGAAAAAGCCTATATCTCCACCGGTGTCACAGCATGATAGGTGGTTAGAAATAATTAACAGAAAAAGTCACCGCTAAGTTTTTATTCTCTTAATGATGTGGATTTGGAAAATTACACCTTTTAAGTGACCTCATTCTCTTTAAAAAAAGTACCAAAACTCACTTTTATACAAAGTCTTTACTGGATTGCTTAGAAACCTCAGCTAACCTACTCAGCAGATGAAGATTGGTCAGAATCTCTTCTCCAGGTAAAGTAAGATCATTTATATTGACTTGTTATAAACTGTTTCGAAAGTTTATTTTTAATAAAAATATAAGATATAATAGTTAAGATGGTGTTTTCATGTCATATGATTGATAGGCGTGTCAAGGAAGAAAAGGAGATAGCCTAGGAGGAAATAAACACCAAGCTCCTTTTACTTATAGTAAAAGAAATAGTCACAATTATCATAGCAGAAAAAGGAAGGATTAACCAATTGTAGGACAAGTGGCTAGCATTAACCAAAAATAAATTCCATATATATTGGGGCTAGTTGTAAATAATAAAGCCCCAAGCAGTCTAAATAAAAACATAAATGATTAGTTATAGAAAATTGATTTGAGGATGGACTTTTATTATTTATTTATTTAAACTTTTACCTTGGTTCAGGGTACATGTGCAGGTTTGTTATATAGGTTAATTGTGTCATAGGGGTTTGTTGTACTGATTAGTTCATAACCCAGGTACTAAGCCTAGTATCCAATAGCATTTTTTCTGATCCTCTCCCTCCTTTTAGAGGGTGGACTTTTATAAACATGCACAAAATAACACAGTAAAAGTAATAAACATTTGAAATTTCTATGTGATTCAAAGGAATATACTAAAATCTAAAAGGTACCCTATAATCTAGGTGGGAAAAAGTAGCGTGGTCAATAATATCACAATCATTGATTACAAAATTTCTTAAAATCTTTAAGAAAAACATGATCCCAACTAGTAAATAGATAATAACATAACCAGAAAACTTCAGAAAGAAAACAGTCCATCATGGTAGAGGAGAGGCAGGACTAGACTGCAGCCCCTACTTGGATGGATGGAGCACTGTGCAAAGGCTTGTATCTTGAATTTTTGCTCCAAAACAACCGTAGGAATAAATCAGGAAACTCGAGAGGACCCACACACCCTCTGAAGGAAGTGGATTGTTCCTGCACGACCTGGACGATACCACAGATGCTGTGTATGCCCAAAGTGGGAAAGGGAGATCCTCCAGCCCTGAACACACACTCCCGCCAGGGAAACTAAAGGTCTAGTTTACAGGTGAAGGTTCTGACCTTACCTGAAGGTGAATCAATTTAGAGAGCTGAGTGAAATACAAGGGTAGAGGAAACAGTGGGAAAGGCTCTGGTAGCTCGCTGGGTCCCCAAGCAGGCCATCCCTTTCTGGTATCACAGGCTCCCTTCAGGAAAGGTGGCCAGAGACACGGGGAGAACACACAGGGGTAAGGAAATCTCCAGCTGAATTTTGTAACAATTTAAACTGGTCAAGAAGCCTCCTGGCCAGAACTTGGGAGAGGATGTGAATCCAGCGTGCAGATTCCACAGGTGGGGGAAGAACTAACACCCTACTTTCTTTTGCAGCTGGGAGGCAGGTAGCCTGGGGCAAGTTCTCAGCCCTGCTTGCCCACTGCCTGAAAATAGACTCAGTGCTTCTAGGACGGGCATAGGGGAAGTGAGACCGGCCCTTGAGACTGTGTGGGAGCTGGGTGAGACCTGTGACTGCAGGCTTTCCCCTACTTCCCTGACAACTTGCATGACTCAGCAGAGGCAGCCATAATCCTCCTACATACATAACTCTATTAACCTGGAAACGTCACCCCTATCCCCCACAGCAGCCACAGTAAGACCCATCCAAGGAGAGTCTGAACTCAGACACACCTAGCCCTGTCCCCACCTGATAGTCCTTCCCTACCCACCCTGGTAAGTGAACACAAAGGGCATACAGTCTTGGGAGTTCTAGGGCTCTGCCTACCACCAGTTCTTCTCCATACAACCACAGCTGATGCTCTCTGAAAAGCACCACCTCCTGCAGGAGGCCAACCAGCATAAAGATAGAGCATTAAACTACGAAAGTTAAGAACCATCACAGTCCATGTCACCCTCCTGCCACCTCCACTGGAACAGGTGCTGGTACCCATGGCTGAGAATCCCATAGACAGTTCACATCACAGGACTCTGTGCAGAGAACCCCCCGCACCAGCCCAAAGTCTGGTAGACTTGCTGGGTGACTAGACCCAGAAGAGAGATAATTGCCACAGCTTGGATCTCAGGAAGCCACATCCCTAGGAAAAGGGGGACAGTACTACATCAAGGAAATACCCTTGGGACAAAAGAATCTGAACAACAGGCTTCAGCCCTAGACATTCCCTCTGACAGAGCCTATCCAAATGGGAATGAACCAGAAACCAAACCTGGTAATATAACAAAACAAGGCTCTTTAACACACCCCCAAAATCACACTAGCTCACCAGCAATGGATCCAAACCAAGATGAAATCCTTGATTTACCTGAAAAAGAATTCAGGAGGTTATTTATCAAGCTAATCAGGGAGGCACCAGAGAAAGGCAAAGCCCAATGCAAGGAAATCCAACAAATGATATGAGAAGTGAAGGGAGAAATATTGAATGAAATAGATATCATAAATAAAAGACAATCAAAACTTCAGGAACCATGCTTATAGAAATGAAAAATGGACATGCTTACAGAAATAAAAAATGCCCTGGAAAGTCTCAGCAATAGAAGTGAACAATTAGAATGAAGAAATACAGAGCCTGAAGACAAGGCCTTTGTATTAACCCAATCCAATAAAGACAAAGAAAAAAGAATAAGAATATATAAACAAAGCCTTCAAGAAGTCTGGAATTATGTTAAACCACCAAACCTAAGAATAATTGGCATTCCTGAGAGAGAAGAGAGATCTAAATGTTTGGAAAACTTATTTGGGGGAATAATTGAGGAAAATTTCCCCAGCCTTACTAGAAACCTAGGTAAAAAAATATAAGCAGCATAAAGAACACCTGGGAAATTCATCACAAACAGATCATCACCTAGGCACACTGTCATGAGGTTACCTAAAGTTAAAAGGAAGGAAAGAATCTTAAGAGCTGTGAGACAAAAGCACCAGGTAACCTGTAAAGGAAAACCTATTAGATTAACAGGAAATTTCTCAGTAGAAATCCTACAAGCTAGAAGGGATTGGGGCCTAATCTACAGCCTCCTCAAACAAAGCAACTATCAGCCAAGAATTTTGTATCCAACAAAACTAAGCTTCATATATGAAGAAAAGATACAATCTTTTTCAGACAAACAAATGCTGAGAGGATTCACCATTACCGGACACCACTACAAGAACTGCTAAAAGGATCTTTAAACCTTGAAACACATCCTGGAAACATATCAAAACAGAACCTGTTTAAAGCATAAATCTCACAGGACCTATAAAACAAAAATACAGTTAAAAAACCAAAAAACCCAAGGTACACAGGCAACAAATAGCATGATGAATAGAATGGTATATAACATTAAATGTAAATAACCTAAATACTCCACTTAAAAGATTCAGAACTGCAGCACAGATAAGAATTCACCAACTCACTATCTGCTGCCTTCAACACACTCATCTAACACATAAGGACAATTAAACTTAAAGTAAAGGGGTGGAAAAAAGCGTTTCATGAAAATGGACACCAAAAGCAAGCTATTCTTATATCAGACAAAACAAACGTTAAAGCTATTCTTCTACCAGACAAAACGAACTTCAAAGCAGCAGCAGTTTAAAAAGACGAAGAGGGATATTATATAATGGTAAAAGGCCTTGTCCAACAGGAAAATATCACATCCTAAACATACATGGACTTAACACTAGAGCTCGCAAATTTATAAAACAATTACTAATAGACCTAAGAAAAGAGACAGACAGAAACACAGTAATAGTGGGGGACTTCAATACTCCACTGACAGCACTAGACATGTCATCAAGGAAGAAAGTCAACAAAGAAATAATGGATTTGAACAAATTGACTTAACAAATATATATATAACATTCCACCCAATAAACACAGAATACACATTCTATTCAACAGTGCATGGAACTTTCTTCAAGATATAACATATGATAAGTCACAAAATGAGCCTCAATAAATTTAAGAAAATTGAAATTATATCAATTTTTAACCACAGTGGAATAAAACTGAAAATCAACTCCAAAAGGAACCTTCAAAACCATGCAAATGCATAGAAATTAAATAACCTGCTCTTGAATGAGCATTGGGTCAAAAATGAAATCAAGACAGAAATTTAAAAATTCTTTGAATTGAACAACAATAGTGACACAACCTATCAAAACCTCTGGGATACAGCAAAGGCAGTGCTAATAGGGAAGCTCATAGCCCTAAATGCCTATATCAAAAAGACTGTAAGAGCATAAACTGACAATCTAAGGTCATACATCAAAGAACTAGAGAAACAAGAACAAACCAAACCCAAACCCGGGGGAAGAAAGGAAATAAAATCAGAGCAGAACTAAATGAATTTGAAACACACACACACAAAAATACAAAAGATAAATGAAACAAAGAGCTTGTTCTTTGAAAAGATAAATCAAATTGATAGACCATTAGCAAGATTAACCAAGAAAAGAAGAGAGAAAAATCCAAATAAGCTCAATAAGAAATGAAATCGGAGATATTACAACTGACACCACAGAAATGCAAAAGATAATTCAGGTCTACTATGAATACCTCTACACAAATAAACTAGAAAGCCTAGAAGAGACGGATAAATTCCTGGAAAGATACGACCCTCCTAGCTTAAAGCAGGAAAAATAACAAGCAGGAAGAACAATAACAAGCAGTGAAATGGAAATGGTAATTTAAAAATTACCAACAAAAAAAGTCCATGGCCAGATGGATCCACAGCATAATTCTACCAGACATTCAAAGAAGAATTGGTACCAATCCTATTGATACTATTTCATAAGATAGAGAAAGACAGAACTCTCCCTACATCATTCTATGAAGCCAGTATCATCCTAATACCAAAACCAAGAAAGGACAAAACCAAAAAAAAAAAAAAAAAAAAAAAAAGAATACTACAGACCCACAACCCAGATGAACACAGATACTAAAATCCTTAACAGAATACTAGCTAACCAAATCCAACAACATATCAAAAAGATAATCCATCACAATCAAGTGAGGTTCATAGCAGGGATGCTGGGATGGTTTAACATACAGAAGTCAATAAATGTGATACACCACATACACAGGATTAAAAACCAAAATCACATGATCATCTCAATAGATGCAAAAAAAGCATTCGATAAATCCAGTACCCTTTATGATTAAAACTCCCAGCAAAACTGGCACACACAGGACATACCTCAATGTAATAAAAGCCATCTATGACAAACCCAGAGCCAGCATAGTACTGAATTGAAAGCATTCCCTCTGAGAACTGGAATAAGACAAGGATGCTCACTCTCACCACTCTTCTTCAACATAGTACTGGAAGTCCTTGCCAGAGCAATCAGACAAGAGAAAGAAATAAAGAACATTCAAATTGGTAAAGAGGAAGTCAAACCGTCACTGCTGATTATATGATTGTTTACCTTGAAAACCCTAGACTCCTCCAGAAAGCTCCTAGAACTGATAAAATAATTCAGCAATGGATACAAAATTTATGTACACAAATCAGTAGCTTTTCCATATACCATTGCGACCGAGCTAAGAATCAAATCAAGAACTCAACCCCTTTTACAATAGCTGCAAAAAAAAAAAAAAAGAAAGAAAAGAAAAGTTGGAATATACCTAACTAAGGAGGTGAAAAACCTCTACAAGGAAAACTAGAAAACACTGCTGAAAGAAATCATAGATGACACAAATAAATGAAAACACATCCCATGCCATGGATGGGTAGAACCAATATTGTGAAAATGACCATACTGCCAAAAGCAATCTATAAATTCAATGCAATTTCCATCAAAATAGCAACATCATTCTTCACAGAATTAGAAAACACAATGTTAAATTCATATGGAACCAGAAAAGAGCCTACATAGCCAAAGCAAGACTAAGCAAAAAAGAACAAATCTGAAGGCATCACATTACCTGATTTCAAACTATACTATAAGGCCATAGTCATCAAGATAGCATGGTGCTGGTATAAAAATAGGCACATAGACCAATGGAACAGAATAGAGAACCCAGAAATAAACCCAAATACTTATAGCTAACTGATCTTTGACAAAGCAAACAAAAACATAAAGTGAGGAAAGGATACCCTATTCAACAAATGGTGCTGGGATAATTGGCAAGCCACATGTAAAAGAATGAAACTGGATCCTCATCTCTTACCTTCTACAAAAATCAACTGAAGATGGATTAAAGACTTAAATCTAAGACTTGAAACTATAAAAATTCTAGAAGATAACATTGGAAAACCTTTTTAGACCTTGGCTTAGGCAAGGATTTCATGACCAAGAACCCAAAAGCAAATGCAATAAAAACAAAGATAAATAGTTTGGACTTAATTAAACTAAAGAGCTTTTGCACGGCAAAAGAACACTAAGCAGAATAAACAGACAACCCACAGAATGGAAGAAGATCTTCACAATCTAAATAGCTGACAAGGGACTAATATCCAGAATCTATAACAAACTCAATGAAATGAGCAAGAAAAAAAAATCCCATCAAAAAGTGGGATAAGGAATGAATAGATAATTCTCAAGATATACAAATGGCCAACAAACATATGAACAAATGCTCAAAAGCACTAATAATGGGGGAATGCAAATCAAAACCACAATGCAATACCACCTTATTCCTGCAAGAATGGCCATAATAAAAAAATTTTAAAAATTTAAAAACTAGTAGACGTTGGCATGGATGCAGTGATCAGGGAACACTCCTACACTGCTGGTGGGAATGTAAACTAGTACAACACTATGGAAAACAGTGTAGAGATTCCTTAAAGAACTAAAAACAGAACTACCATTTGATGCAGCAATCCCACTACTGGGTACCTACCCAGAGGAAAAGAAGTCATTATACAAAAAATATACTTACACACACGTTTATAGCAGCACAATTTGTAACTGCAAAATTGTGGAACCAACCCAAATGCCCATCAACCAACAGTGAATACGTATATACTCAGACATAAAAAGGAATGAATTAACGGCATTCACAGTGATCGGGATGAGATTGGAGACTACTATTCTAAGTGAAGTAACTCAGGAATGGAAAACCAATCATCTTATGTTCTCATTGATATGTGGGAGCTAAGCTATGAGGACACAAATGCAAAAGACTGACACAATGGACTTTGGGGACTTAGGGAGAAAGGTAAGAGGGGACTGGGGGATAGAAGACTACAAATAGGGTGAAATGTATACTGTTCTGGTGATGAGAACACCAAAAGCTCACAAATCACCACTAAAGAACTTACTTGTAATCAAACACCACCTATACCCCAATAATCTATGGAAAAATTAAAAATTAAAAAAAGAAAACTTCAAAGAAGGAGAAAATATGGGTAAATACGTTGGACCTAATAAGTAAACCAAAGTAAATTAAGAAAAATAAATATATACTATTATTAAAATAAATTTGAGATAAAAATTTTATATACTATAGAATGTGTTTATGAATGTATTTTCAAGTAGTTTGGAAATATGTATCATGTGCCTCAAAACTACTTATATTGCTTGACCCAGTAATCATACTCTCATGATTCTATCATTAGTAAATAATCTGAGAAAAGGAAAAGTTCTATGCACAGCAATATTCAAAAGAAAAAGAATCTTAAATGTATCAAGAAAGGATGATAGTTGCTGGGAAATATTGGTACATGTACAAGTTGGAATAGTATATTGTTATTAGAAAGGACTTTTGAGAAGGACATAAAATATCAGGAGAAAACCTTTCTGTTTAAATGCAAATGAACTATCAGGCCAGGAAATTATCTGTTCAATAATGTCTCAGTCTTCTGCATAGCAAAAGAAACTATCATCAGAGCGAACAGGCAACCTACAGAAGGGGAGAAAATTTTTGCAACCTACCCATCTGACAAAGGTCTAATATCCAGAATTTACAAGGAACTTAAACAAATCCACCAGAAAAAACAAAGAGCTCCATCAAAAAGTAGGCAAAGGACATGAACAGATACTTCTCAAAAGAAAACATTTATGCAGCCAACAAACACATGAAATGAAGCTCAACATCACTGATCATTAGAGAAATGCTAATCAAAACCACAATGAGATATCATCTCATGCCAGTCAGAATGGCAATTATTAAAAAATCAAGAAACAACAGGTGCTGGTGAGGCTGTGAAGAAACAGGACGTCTTTTATACTGTTGGTGGGAACATAAATTGGTTCAATCATTATGGAAGACAGTGTGGCGACACCTCAAGGATCTAGAACCAGAAATACCATTTTGACCCTGCAATCCCATTACTGGGTATATACCCAAAGGAATATAAATCATTCTATTATAAAGATACATGCACACTTATGTTTATTGCAGCATTATTCACAATAGCAAAGACATGGAATCAATCTAAATGCCTATCAATGATAGACTGGATAAAGGAATGTCATACATATATACCATGGAATACTATGCAGCCATAAAAGGGAATGAGATCATGTCCTTTGCAAGACATGGATGAAGATGGAAACCATCATTCTCAGCCAGCTAACACAAGAACAGAAAACCATATACTGCATGTTCTCACTCATAAATGGGAGATGAACAGTAAGAACACATGGACATGGGGAGGGAAACAACACAATGGGGTCTGTCACAGGGGGGGTGGTGAGGGGAGGAAGAGCATCAGGACAAAAAGCTAATGCATGCGGAGCTTAAAGCCTTGGTGACAGGTTGACAGATGCAGCAGACCACCAAAGCACACATATACCTATGTAACAAACCTGAATGTTCTGCATATGTAGCCTGGCACTTAAAGTAAAATAAAATAAAATAAATCTTATTACACAAACATTTCCCTGTCATGTATACAGACATTTTTCCTTCATGTGCCATTGTTTATTAACAAACAGAAAACATATTTTACCTGAATATTAATTAAATAGCATACTTTTAGTACTTGGACTTCTATATTTATCATTGAAGATGAACAAAATATTCAAGAAAAGCATTCCTGCCTTGCTCTGTTTTGGTAGTATGAATAGGACTGACAGGATTTGGGAAGTGTAGACAGAATACATGCCACTTCATTTTTTAGAAGAGGCCCAGTATCAATTATAAGACAAAAATATTTTCTAGGAAGTTCACTTATTCTTAAAATTAGTTTTAGAAATATTTCCCTTCCAGTGGCCCCTCATCCCCAACAAAGCCATGATTTTTAGGCTGTGGTCCTTCCCCTTTTTACTTCCAGGGCCTGTCCTAATAGAGCCACAGCTTATGTACTTCCTTTCCTTCTTTTTGCCTTTTCTTTTGCTATTTCTCCTCTGAAAATGATTCATAAGCATTTATTGTTTACCAGTATTTTCATATGTGTTCTCTTACTTAACCAAGAAAAAGTTAAGAAAAGTTTCATCTCTGAGTGACCCTCATTTTTTGTTTGTCATCTTGAGACGAGTCTCCCTCTGTTGCCCATGCTGGAATGTGGTGATGCAATCTTGGCTCACTGCAACATCTGCCTCCCAGGTCCAAGTGATCCTCCTGCTTCAGCCTCCCAACAAGCTGGGATTACAAGTGGTGCCACCGTGCCCAGCTAATTTTTTCGCAATTTTAGTAGAGACAGGGTTTAACCACTTTGTCCAGGATGGTCTCAAACTCCTGACCTCAAGTGATCCACCTGTCTCAGCCTCCCAAAGTGCTGGTAACACAGGTGTAAGCCATCTCGCCCTGCTGGATCCTCATTTTTCAATAAATTTTTTCCTCAATAATTTCCATCACAGAAGCCATGTAATTCCAATTTCCCCCCCATTATCCTGGGCCCCAAAGTGGTCCAATCTACACTTTTACTCTCTTTTTCCTTCTGTGCATACAGTACTCTGCTCTTCTCACCATTACCCAAAAATGTTCTGTGTTCTCTATTGGGGCTCTTATTCTTGCTTTTCATGTTGCTTGGAATGACTTCCTAAGGTGGCATAATACGAGAATATGGTAAATAAGAACTTATCGGAAAAAAAAAAAACAGGACTCAGTATTCTCTAGTAAGAGACCATCAAAGACCCCTTTTGGAGTGGTTTCAATGAATTTTTGAGAGATGGCTATGTGACCACCACACAGCAAAGGCACCAGTGACTATAAGGTAGCAGGGAGTCCTACCAATGCTAGGAGCAGCACTTTTTACAACTTGATAGACTATTTAGAGAATTCTGCTTACCCTAAACCTCTGCTGACCATAATTTATCATCCAAATAAGTACACCGAGAGTGGGAGTGGGTGTTATTAAAAGTTATACTGGGACAACAAGCAAAAAGCAGTACAGTTATGGACAAATTTTAAGGGCTTCTTACTGTATATTTGTTAGAAATATAAAATCTCCAATTTCTGACCTTCTGAGTCTGAATTTGTGCAATTATAGCAATGAATCTGTATTTTACACAAACTCTTCAGTTGCTTAGTAATTGAAATTTGAGAAGCACTACTTAAAACTTTTTTTTAAACAAATAGGTATTTCTTTTTGTTTTTCTTCAATAATCTTCCTCTAAACATTTAATGGAGAACATCATCAATACAATTTACTAAGTAAATAATCCACATAGGGTGCCTTTAGGGTACAGTCAACATACAAAGTTAAAACTTGCTTTTTGTCTGCCATTTCCAACAGTGCTTTTATACCTGCTATGGCTACTCAATTAAAGATTCGGTTTAAATACTGTTAAATAAGTATAGAAATATTGTTTTCAAGTATTTTTCAAGGGAACAATATGACATTTCAACTACATTGTGACCTTCTTTACAAACTCTCATTGGCTACTTTATTATAATTTGTATATAAATTTGTTATAATTTAATAGACTCGCTAAGAAACTTTTGGAACTCAACCCATTGTCTATTTTGAGACTATTAAGTTTTGTGACTTAGGCACATTGTTTTAAAATAAAATAAAAAAATCCTTCTACAATGTCTAACTCTCTTAGAATTTGTCCAACCCATCTAGTAAAGATCTCACTGAAATTTCTATTAAGTTTCGGGAGTAGACACAAAGCCTTTCTGACCTGTAACACTGTATAAATCCTTTGAGAATTAATATATATTACTTTAGATGTAAGAGAAAAGCCTTTACAGTCCCTTTTCCATTCTTTAAAAAAACTACCAGTTTTAATATACATAAACATTAAATAAATGCATTAGGCCTATTAGGGGTAAGTTATATATATGTTGAATATATATGTTGTATATATTATATAGCATATATATGTTGACTCTATGTATGTTGAATATATATTATGCATATTCCTCAGTGGTTAAACAACTCATAAATTGAGTTCATTATACTATACATGGTAATGACTAATTCAAAGTGTTAATATTCTTCCTAACCCTGGTTCTCCTTGGTTTTGTATTTTCTTAAAGAATCCATATGACTGCACCCTTTCTTCTTTCTCTTCAAAGGTCCTATTTAAAAAATCATTTTCTCAATGGCATGTTTTTGAATTGTTAATCAGATGTTTTGGGGAGCATTCTTGCCATTTCACGGCCCATCTGAAGTTAAAGTGGCATATTGGGTAGTAGTTCTTAACTGGGATGAGCACACGAATCACCTATGACGCTTTTAAAAAGTCCAGACTCTGGGGCTCCACCCTAAACCTACTGAATCAGAACGTGTGGAGCCAAGCCTTATGTGTGTGTGTGTCCACGTGCTCATGGACATTCCCAGATGATAATTACTGCATGCAAATCCTTGTCTGATCACATAATAGTTGTGTGGCCATGTTATTTACTCTCTTGCAGATCAACTGCTACTCTAAAATATGGCAGTTATCATTCAGGATTCAAAAAGTGATTTTTGGTAATCAAAGTAAGACAACCAACATAGAGTGGCCAAATTTCCTTCTATGCAAGGCAAATTTTCTTATTTAGACTCTAAAAGGAGTAATTTTATATGAATAATATTCATTATACAATCTTTTTATGCTAGTTTTCAGTTAATCAGGCAGAGCTGACAGTCTCCATGAGGAATCATAGACATAATCACCTTATCCCAGAAGAATTGTCAACCAAGACAAAAGCCAGAGGGAAATTAATTTTAAGAAATTTGTTTTGTGGCTTTTTTTGCTTTTAGAATAGAAACTTGAGACATAAACTCTTGGAAAAATCTGCATATTATTTCTAACAAAGATGTTATGACCTTGTATCAGAGCTCAATGCCACTCAAGTTGCCATATAAGAACTAAGTTCCTATAGAGGTACAGTGACAGCTGTTGGGCTGAATGCCAGCAGAGAAATGGGAAAATATCAAGGTACTGGGTAATTCTGTTATTCATGGCTGTTTTCCAGATTACTTCCTCTTTAAATGAACCCATAAGAAGTGTAGGGGCGAGTATAAGCTATGTTTCCTAGGAAACGTTAAAGAATAATTGCTTTGACTCATGTGAGTCAATAGAGATGACAAATGTTAAAAAGGTCTGGAAAAGCTGCTCTTGCAGAGTGGTTGTTTAGATTCTAGTATTTGAGAATGTTTTTAGTTATCCTAAAGTCTACTATAAACATCTACACCAAGTTATTTTCAATTTAATGTATACAACAAAAAAACTCTAATAAGACTTTTAGGAGTGAAGGTGGTTCACAATACCTAATTATATAGTAACAGAACATAAGAAACGATGAGAATCCCTACTAAGAGCTGTGAGGCTAGGGTCCCAGATGACCTGGGAAAGCTAAGCCTCCCTGGTATAGTTTCAATAAGCAGGAGCTTGGAGTAGAGGCAATATTTCTATTGTGATTGTACCAAGCACTGTGCCTGGCATAGAGTAGATGCTTAATTAAAATTTATTAAATAAATGAATGAATGTCTTTGGATTACCCACTTAAACTTAGTGAGCTTGCTTGATAATATCTACCTGGGCAGCAAAAATGGTGTTGAAACATAGCTCTAAATTCATTATTATTACTGGGAGAATAAATTCATATACAAAGGATATCAATTTTTTTTTTTTACAAGACACAAAGTCAATGTTTACCAAGAGAAGAAAACAGTACAATATTTACTTTAAACAGATTCTAACATGGTGCCTGGCTCTCCTAAAGCATTGCATTGAGGATTAGGTTGGAAAAGATGTGTGTCAAAATTTTCTCTCGAGCTCCCTGAAAAAGCATCTCTTCCAGTCTCCTGGTGGTTGTCACTCCCTTTCTGTTGAAGACAGCCAGGTTTCCTGCCCATTGCCACACACTCACAAACAGGAGGAAACATTCTATACTCCTTTTTTTTGATAGCCTTACTTTACAAAGGAAAAAGAAATGTCTGGAATTGGCATTAAAAAAAAAAGCACAGTAGATTGATGCATACATCTCAGTGCAGCCTAGGACAGAGAAGTCTCCAGTGTTTTATGGCCACTCCTCTACTTGCCATATGCTTGGCTGGCCCACACTGCTTGCCAGCAGTCCTTACATCAAAAAGGTTGATTATACATTCAGCCCTACCCTACTCTTCCACTGGCACCATGCTCACAAAGATGTTTTATAATTTTTATTTTCATTTTTGGAGATACACATGCATGGAAAAATTTTACTCAATATGGCATGTTCTGGGGCAGGCAAATGGAAAATGAACATGGACGCCTCTTTCTCCAGGATGTCCATATGTCTATTTTTCCCACTATAACTTTACAGGGACTGTATTCAGATGGTTCCACTTTGTGGGCTTATATGACTGATAATCAATATAATTTATTATATGCACTATATGTTTTTCTTGTTCAAACAGGGAAAAAAACCCTCCAACTTTGATATTTTAATTCAGAGCAGATGAGCTTCCGAAAACTGATACTTTCTGCTATAGACGTTCTGTTTCAAAATCTCGAACAGCCAGGATATAAGATATATTGTCTTTTTTTCTTTAGGTAGATTCCATTCAAAGTACAAACTCATGAAAAAAATGGTGCAGCAGGAGTGTCAGTCTGCACATTGCTTTTCAGCTGAAGGAGCTTGGCTTCCTATTGAATAATAGCTCCCAGACATTTCTACTCATGATCAGTAGATGAAATCCTCCTGTCATAGCACATCAGGGTTTGAGATATTTGCTTGAAATCTCCAAATCTGCCAGAGAGGTACCTCTGTGGTGAAGCCACTGGTATAGCTTGCTACAGGGATCTGGGTGAACTTTCATCCCAAATATGTTAGCAATGTTCCTCCTGAAAACTAGGGAAGACCTATGTATGTCAAGGGCTCTAATCAACTGAGGCACTACAAATTATCTGACCAAACTTGACCTATTTTAGATCTTCTAGACCAGTCTAAGAAAACTTAGAGCAGTAAGAACCTAAGAACAGAAACTTTCAGTTGTGCATAAAGGGATGCTGCTGATGGAGATGAGTTCTAAACTTCCTGAAGGAAGGTTCTATGTTTTAATTAAAGTGTTCAGAGATCCTAAAATGATGCTCTTTTAGCAAGCACCCAGTATATGTTAATGGTTTTCCTTTTTGAAAGGAGAGAGAAATCTTTCTCCATCATTCTGTGATAATGTATATATAGCTGATGCAAATGAGAGTAACCTTTTACATGGGGATTAGGCTCTAAATCTAATGAGAAAGACATACCATTACACACAACAAAAATAACCCTCAATTTCTTTTAAATTGATCATAAAGCATAGTATTCATGGTGTTGTTAAGAAAGCAATAACTACTATAATCCCAGATCTGAGAACTTGTGAAACCCTATATCCAAATGTGTGGACATTCAAGCCTTTCTGCCTTCTAGATTATCATCAAATTTTTAGGTAAATGGAGAATGGATGGTAGGGGGTTCTAGAATAATCATGCCTGATTATAGTGATTATATTTTTGTTTTAAAATTAAACGTCTAGAATCAGTATATGTTCATATATTTATTTTAGCAAGGATTAAACAGGATGACAGAGCTACACCTCAGGTGGGCAATGAATTCTAACATCAGTGCATAAATTATGCAACACCATTATTTTTGAGGCATTCATTACATGACTGCAGATTATGTAACCATTTTGGGGGGCATATGGAGCAGGCAATTTTAGTTGCATGGTGTTTTCTTTAAATCACTTTAATTTGCCACCTTTTTCTAGGCTTTTTAGCCATGGTTAATAACGATAGTCATCAGGTAATAGTATTAAAATCATAGGTTATCTGAGTACGAAGGATCCTTTATCCAAATATCTTCATTCATATATTGATAATTCTCTAGAATATCTGAATGGACACTTTTTGAGTCTGTTCATCCAACCATTTACACATACTCAATGTGTAGAATTGAATAAATGAACATTTTCTGAAGACTTACATGTTAGATTCTGTCAACTATATTACTGAAATCTGGATTGAACTGTGCAATACTAGCATCATGGATCTCTGTCAAACAAGGAATTAAAGTAAGAGTAATGTGAGCACATACAAGATCCCAAAGACACTTGCTTTTCAGAGGACTCATATACCCACCTATTAAATCCATTCTAGAATATTGCTTCTGATTAATATGAAGCTTGTTGGCTCTTGAAATTCCCTAACATATTAAAATCAGCAATGACATTTGTCTGTCTCTAGTCTTCCAGCACCTTTCCCATTTCCCAAAATTCTTCCACAACAGTGGACAATGATTTGTTAATCTCATTCAGGAGTTTTGCAGATACTGGCATAGAGTTCATTTCATTTCAGCTACTGGAATTCCCTTGAGAGGAGTACATGTTCTCTTTACAAGGGCCAGATGTTTGGTGTCAATCTTGATGTTCACTGTTCTTTCTACTGTATTCTGATATGATGTGCTTATGTGATGTGGGGGTGTTGCAAAGCTTGTCACTGGGAACCCCACTTTACTTTTAGTTAAGACACAAAGGTTTTCATCCGATAATTTATGAAATACAAATCTATTTTCATCAAGAATAAGAACTTTGGCAAGACAGTTTTGATCCTGGTGTGTCCTAGAATTCCATCCACTCTCAAATGGTGCCAGTGGTGGCACAATTCATGACCACCAGCCACACAATCTCCTACAGCAGCAGCCACTGCCACACATCCACAACCCCACTGCTATTCTCAATGGCTTGTTTTAATGCAACCTAATAGCTTCCCCCCACAAAGAGCTCTTTCATATAGAGAGTTGCCACAGAAATGAAAAATGCTGCAGATGGTTTCAGTCATACCAGATGAATCCGTTTTAGAGATCTGCTGTACAATATAGTACCTGTAGTTAAAAATAAGGTATTGTACCCTTTAAAGTATGTTAAGAGGACAGAGCTCATGTTAAGTGCTCTTACCAAAAAAACAAAACAAAACCACAAAAGAACACAAGGTAATTTTGACAGGCGATGAATATGCTTAGTACACTGATTATGGTGATGGTATCTCAAGTATGTACTTGCGTCCGAACTCATCAAAATGTATAGATTAAATATGTGAAAATTTAAATATATCAATTATGTTTCAACAGAACTTTTTTTAAAAAAAGAAATAACCCTGTTTCAGAGCTAATCTTGCCCTCCCGGGCAGAGGGCACTGTGACTACTCACTGAGGGTAAATAGACATCTTCTTGGGAGGCTGGGCACATTCCAAGCACCATTCGGCTCTGACTGTACTCAGTTCTCTCTGCCTTGTGCCCTACCTGGTCATGGAGGTTTCTGCATATAAGGCTGCAAACAACCACAGTGCCCTTAATATTTTCTCGGTACACGTGATATTTTGATACTTTCATACAACGTATCATAATCAAATCAGACTAATTGGGAAATCCATCACCTTAAACATTTATCTTTTCTTTATGCAGGGGTACTTACTAAAAAAACTGTAGCTTACCATTTGGTGATTGACTAAAATATTTCTGTTCTCTTCTTTGTGTCACTGAAACCTGACAGACTGATTTTGCTGCTGAACTGAGATAAAAGTATAGTTTCTACCATGGCACTTGGCACATAGTAGATGCTGAGTCAAGGTGAATTTGTTTCTCTTACCATGGCCTGGGTCTGTCCTTGGTAGTACTGCTTCATTTTATACCTTCAATAATCAGAGATGGCAAGAAAGGAGGGTGGAAGGTGAAGGGAGAATATAAGTCTTTACTTGGATACATCTCAGGCTATTCCTAATACATATTCTAAATGTGTCAGTTACATGCTGTTGAGCAGTTCTCTGATCAAAGCTTCCCAGTGGCTTCCAAGGCTCCAAGGTTCTAGCTAATCTGCTGCCCCTCTGCCTCATTCTATTCCAACCACAGTGACTTCCTTGACGTTCTTCAAAACACCAGGCACAATCACACTCCAGGGTCTTTATCATGCTTCTGCCTGGAATACTATTCATTTGATATTTGCATGGTTTATTACTTACTACATTCAAGTCCTAGCTCAGGTATTTCCTTAGTAAGCTTCCCTCATGACACCTAAAAATTGTAATCTTTTCATTGCTCAGGCACTCTCCATCTCCCTTACCCTCTTTTATTTTTCCATAGTATTTATTATTCTCTAATGTCCTATATAATTTACTTATGTATAATGTTGATTTTATCTTCCTATACGTATACAAATGCACAGAGACACAAACACACAGTGCACATACAGAATGTGGGCTCCATGAAGGCAGAGATTTTTTACTTCTGCCCACTGCTGTATTCCCAGTGCCTACAAAAGTATGCTTGGAAGTAGCAGTTTGCACAATAAATATTAAATGAATTTTAAAATGTGAATGAAGGACTATTCAGGAATGCAACATGACAGAAAAGTAAGACATCCCATTATTTGGCCAAATGATGGGTATTCACTAACACTAAGTGGAATTGGAAACTTAAGAGCAGTAAGCCCCACGTCATGTGGACTGACATTTGGTTTTATAGTTGTTGTCACTATTTTATTGTTCCCCGAGTCTGAGAACAGAAACACGTTTGGTTCATCACAAATGCAGTCTGGATCTCCTGTAAGCCATTATGCTCAGTGCCACCAGAATTACTGGTCTCAAAGTAAAATTTGACTATGACTCTTGTCCGCTTAAGGTTCTCCAGTGATTTTCCACATTTTTCAAGATAAAGTCCAACAGTGCATAAAACCAGTGTGATAGTTCTTCACTTTCTCCTCATCATTACCAGCCCTCTGTGCACAGCATAATATTAAAGTACTTGCAGTTTCTCAAAAATGCTGTTTTCTCTGCTTTTGTAAACTTGTTTCCTTTATCAATTCTACTCTACTCATTTTGCCATCTTCCACACCTTTGAGTCCCAAAGCGGGTTTCATCTTTTCTCAGAAACCTTCCTTGTACTGCCTAGGATGCATTAACTTACCCTCTACTTCTTAGCATATGGGATCTGCCAGTTTCTTCTTTAGTTCTGCCAAATTTTGACGTTTTACTTTATGCATTAACCCTCTATCTCTGACAATGTTTTTCATGGTCTTAAATTTTATTTCATATGCTTTTGAAACCATATCAGCTCCCTTTGGTTTGTTTTCTTGGTAGTTATTTTCTCAGAATTTTATTTTATTTTATTATTATTATTTTTAAAGATGGGGTTTCACCATGTTGGTCAGGCTGGTCACGAACTCCCGACCTCAGGTGATCCGCCTGCCTTGGCCTCCAAAGTGCTTGGATTACAGGAATGAGTCACCACGCCCAGCCCACAATTTTATTTTTAATATTAATGTGTTATGTTTTTAAGTGGACTCCTTATAAACATTATGTTGTTAGTTAAAATGTATTATCTATAATTCCTTGTCTTTTAATTCAAATATTTAGCCAATTTTCACTCACTTGGTTAACAGTATATTTGTGCTTTAAAAATTTTTCTTTTAGTCTTTTTGAGCTAATTAGATTTTTTTCCCTCTTCTTAGTTTCTCTGTCTGTTAGTTTTGGAATTGCAGTCTTGAACTTTATAATTTTAGTGTTTACTGTAATTTCTAATATGCATACATAACTCAATACATTTTAAATTTAATCAATATATTTACCCACTTTTGGAATAATACAAGGACCTTTGAATAATATCACTATCAATAACTGATATGCTGTTGTCTTTCTTTTTATTGTATTATTTAATGTGCAAATTAAATATTATTTTCAATTATTTATAGTCAAAGTTTGTTTAGATTTACCTATTCATCATACTTTCTTGTATCTCAGATCTTCTGATATGGTTTGGCTGTGTCCCCACCCAAATCTCATCTTGAACTGTAACTTACACAATTCCCATGTGTTGTGGGAGGAACCTGCTGGAAGGTGATTGAGATACACAGGTGGGTCTTTTCTGTGCTGTTCTCATGACAGTGAATGAGTCTCATGAGATCTGATGGTTTTAAACACAGGAGTTTCCATGCACAAGTTTTCTCTTTGCCTGTTGCCATCCATGTAAGACGTGACTTGCTCCTCCTTCCCTTTCACCATGATTGTGAGGCCTCCCAAGCCATGTGGAACTGTAAGTCCATTAAACCTCTTCTTTCTAGTCTCAGTTATGTCTTTATCAGCAGTGTAAAAATGGACTAAATTTCCTTCCTTTAAGGAAATTTTCCTTCTTCCTTAGAATATTTTTATTCTGATAATCCTCTTAAAATTTATTTGCAGTTGTTTTTCAGTTTTTTTAAAACACTATAATAATTAGCTTTTTCCATTTGTTTGCTTATAATTACATGATACTCCTCATCGTTCTTTTTTTCTTTAGATAAGATACTTTTTCTGGGGTAATATGCCTTTTTCATTAAGTACATCTTTTAGGAAAATACATTTGTGAGGGTTTCTGGGTAATAAATTATTTAGTTTCAGTTTTTAATATTTATTTTTTGGAATGGCTAAAAACAAAGTTGTTTTGCTTTTGTTCTTGAAAGACACACAATTATATCTGTCAGTAACTTATCTCTCAGAACTTTAAAATAATTATTTCAGTCTTCTATATTTTGTAGTTGCTAAGAATTGTCAGTCTAATTGTCATTCTTTTTTAAGTTATCTGCATATTTTCTCTAGCTTCTTATGAGACTATTTTGTGTTCTACAGCTTGTCTATAGTGTGTATAGATTTCTTTTTATTAATCTACTTTGGAATAAATTTGGCTGCTTCAATTGGATAACTGGTGTTTATCTTCAATTCTGGAAATTTTTAATAATCATGTTTAAAAATATTTCTTCTTCTCTATAATTCTGTATTCTTTCTGGAATTCTGATTAAATGTATCTTTTAAATTTTCTTTCATATTTTTCATCCTTTTCCTCTTTATATTGCATTCTGGGCAATTTCTTCATGTTGATATTTTACTTTACTAGTTTCCTCTTCAGTTGTGTCTAAGATGCTAATGTTTACTACACATGCATGCACACACATACACATAATAATTTCTATAAGTTATATTCATTCTTCTTTCAGGTATGATCCCTGTGTATCTCTAATGTTCCCTTGCTCCCCACTCATATTCACAGAATGCTCTTTTATTTATTCAATATTTTACTTGTCTGTTTTACATTCTGAAACTGCCTGACACACTATCTGCAATCTTTGATGGTCTGAGTCTGTCATTTGTTTCTTTTGCTGACCCTCACTCTTGTTAGCTCATGCTCTTTGGGTATTCATTTGTTAGAATTCTTAGAGTCTATATTATTGGGGTAAGGTTTATTCTCCAAGAGAGGATTTTCTTTTGCTTATGTGAGGTGTGAACTTAGGTTTTGGGGGAGCACACAGGTAATGTGAATTCAGGTTGACACTGATCTAAGAACTAGATTTTCTTCTTCCCTCCAGTGAGAGCCAAAGTTGAAATACATTGATTTTTTTAGTCTCTCACTTTCTGAGGTGGTTCCCCCGCCCGATTTTACTATTTATTTGTGGCAATTGTTCTTAAACCGTTTTTGCTTTACATGGGACCCTCTTACTAGCTAAAAGGCTCTGCTTCCTTTCCTTTGTGCATGTGTGATCTAAGCTCCTGGCCACTAGGCAATGGCAGAAGCACACGGCCGCTGTCAACTATTTTCTCTCTGAATTCAAAATTGCTCCTTAATTTAGGCCTTTAAGGGGCTCCCTCATTTGTTTTGTCAGCTCAACTGTGTTATTTTTATAGGTGATGTTATAAAAAGGATTTTCAGAGTACGTATTCCATCACATTGTTAGAAAGGTAAGTCCCTCTCATAGTGCTTCAAATTTCCCATTTTATAATATTTAGTACATTGTTTTTAAAACTTTTTAAAAATTTTTAGAGACAGGGTCTCGCTACATTGCCTAAGCTGGACTCAGAATTCTGGGCTCAGGTGATCCTCCTGCTTCAGCTTACCAAAGTACATTCCTTTGTAAATGTCAATTAAAAAAAAAATCTTTTTCAGTTGATTGTGTTCATCCTGAGGGCAGGAACCATTTCTTACCATGCAATAATTTATTTAGTCAAGAAATAATAAGTTTCTGTTGTTTACTATGTACTGATGTACCAAGCCAGTTGTATATATAAAGGTAGTAAAAACCGAAATGGTCCCTGCACTTACGAAGCTGGCAAATTAAAAATAATACAAGCTAATTTTTGGTGAATCATTTCTAATTTAGCAAATTGTCTAGCTGTTTTGATTCTCTATGCTTGTCTCATATTAATCTTCATAACTATCCTATGAATTTAACGTTATTGATATTCCATTTTAAAGATGGGGTAACTGAGCCTGAGAGAAGTGACTCGTGTGTAGAAAAAGTATAATAATTATTATGATTAGCTAGCCATAACCTACATTTAAAAAATTTAAATTATCTTGCCAGGCAAGGTGGTTCACATCTGTAATCCCAGCACTTTGGGAGGCCAAGGTGGATGAATTGTTTGAGCCCAGGAGTTCAAGACCAGCCTGGGCAACATGGTGAAACCCTGTCTCTATCAAAAAAAAAAAAAACAACAAAAAATTAGGTGGGCATGGTGGTGTGCACTTGTGGGCCCAGCTACACAGGAGGCTGAGGTAGGAGGATCTCTTAAGACCAGGAGGCAGAAGTTGCAGTGAGCCAAGATTGCATCACTGCTCTCCAGCCTGAGTGAAAAGCAAGACTTTGTCTTAAAAAAAAAAAAAACAGTATCAAATTCTATTGAATTTTTATAATAATTTTCTACTGCTGTAGACTCAACACCATACATTGTTTCAGAGATTCACTTGAACATATCAAAAGGAAAATAAGGATGTATCCCTGAGGATGGACCCTCTATGCATACACAATGCTCTTTTTCTGATGTGATCTCTCACTGTTGCTTGCAAATGCTCTATTCTGATGACTTCTTTCTTTCCAAAGTGTATTTGTTTCATATTGAACTTTTCTTTATTTTTCCTTTATCTTTCTTTTCCTAAACACTTTAAAAGGTTTTGGCTCTGAATTTTCAAGAGGAGTCTATAAAATCCAACAATGCATGCTTCAGGGATTTTTAATATAGCATGAGTTTAGTGGGAAAAGTAGTCTTTATCAGGATTTATAGGCTCTAGTTTATATCCTAGATTGAGGAGTGAGTATCTTCAGGCAGGAACATCATTCTAATCACAATGTAAAACATTTTGGTCAAATAATTCAATCATCAGTTGTTTTATATGTATCAGATTTTTAAACTGAGTTATATCTTTGAATATTTACTTGATGTGGCAGAGATTAATTTTATTATATAAATTCTGAGACACTAAATAAGACTTATTGTATATGTCCTTAACGATACTGATTCTTACAATCAATGACCATAGTAATCATTATGTCATATATAGTGGCATTTAATTGTGTTAATGACATCCTTTCAGTGCAACTCGTATTTATTCAATGATACTTGTGCTTCTTTGGCATTTGAAGTACCACCTCACTATTCTCAATTTGTCTTATTTTAGGTTCCTACTTTTTGCATTCTTTGTTCTCTCCATTTCCTCATATTTTGTGGCCACCTGGTCTTCTCTTATTCTCACTCATTGGCTGCTGTGTGATAAGCTTCAACGTAAGATTTTCCTGCAGGTAGCAAAGGAAACTTTTCTGTTCAGTTCTTTGGCACCCCGGCTCCTGTGCATATACAATGCTCTCTTTCTGATGTTATCTATCACTGTTCCTTGCAAATGCTCTATTTTTTTTGACTTCTTTCTTCCTGAGTCAGCTCTATCCCAAGTGTATTTGCTTCATACTGGACTGTTTCTTCTTTTTATTTCTTTTCTTAAACCTTTTAAAAGTTTTTGGCTCTGAATTTTCAAGAGGAATCTATAAAATCCAACAATGGATGTTTCAGGGATTTTTTTTTTTAAATAGAGCATGAGCTCAGCAGAAAAAGCAGTCTTATCAGGATTTTCCAAGTTATAATTTCTCACTTTGTTTTACAAAGACAGCATACCCAGAAACAAAAACAAAACCAAAAACAAAAACATTGTTTAAGAACAGGAGGTATCAACTACTCTACAAAGTAATGGGAGTGTAAATAAATAGATCGAAACAGTGTAAGAGGGAAAATCACCTTGTTAAACATTTTGAGAAGTGCAGAGCATGGCACTCTTCTTATTTTCAGTTGCTCTCATCAAACAATGATTACTTGACACTACTTAAGAATAGAGCAGGAAGATTGGTGAACATAAGGTTCACAACTGCTGGAAATCTCACAGAAGAGTGGGTTTCTGATGGATCTTAGGCCTGTGGTTAATTACAAACCAACAAATGCATGAGTCATAACTTGTTAGTCACATTAAAATTATCTAAATCAAGTTGAAGATAAAATGGTATATAGATCTATTTTTCCTACATGAAAAAAAGTTGCTTCCAAAATCAAAGACCATAAAGCTCTTACGATGATGCATGCATACACTGTTGTCAAACTTCCATGTACACTTTGGAAAGGCATCTCATAATCAGCACCAACCCAGCAGAATGCGGAGACATGAATTAAACCGTTCCTAGAATGTATATGATGTGTGTTGATCAAAAGGGAAGAAAATAAAAGCAATATGTCCATACATGTGCAAGATTACTCCAAAACACTCAAAAGCAAATTTTAAAATGTTATTTTTAGAAAAGTGAATACCCAAAAATTAAAGAAAAGCCAAGCAAAAGGACCAAAATTTTGAGCATTTAAATCTGATTCTCTTAACTTTATACAATATAATGTCTTAGACTTTCCTTGAACACATCACTTGCTGATGGATTCTCTCACTCATTCCACTGCATGTAGAGGCATTTTTATTTTTATTTTTGCACTATCTTATGTACTTAGAGGAAGTTCCCCAAAGATTTGCTTGTGCAGATTCAGGCCTTTTATAGAGTATTTCCTAGTTGATGCCTGTACCCTGGCTCTGCATTACTAACAGTTATGCAAATGAATCTTAGAACCACCCACATCTACTTTTAACACAATGCTCTTTTTGTACAGCAAGACTAAAATTCAGGGATTAAATATATTTGTGATAACACAGGTCTTTTAAAATTTAAATTGGAATATTTTGGCCTTTGAAGTGGCATCACATATTTTACAAAATTATTACTTAACGGGAAAGCATACTGTCTTTTTTTTTTTTTCCTTATTCTGTTCATTTAAAAAATCAAGTGTATGGGCAAGTGCCCAGAGAATTTTACTCATTTTCATCCTTTTATTTTTTTTAATGAGTAAACAGACAATCAAAAATCCTGAAAATAATGACTGAATTGCAGAATCGCCACCGAGAAGAGTCTCAAAAGGTAATCTACAGCCAGGTGCGGTGGCTCACACCTGTAATCCCAGCACTCTGGGAGGTTGAGGTGAGCAGATCACCTGATGTCAGGAGTTCGAGACCAAGTCGCCAACATAACAAAAACCCTGTCTCTACTAAAAATACAAAAATGAGCTGCGTGTGGTGACATGCACCTGTATTCCCAGCTACTTGGGAGGCTGAGGTAGGAGAATCATTTGAACTCAGGAGGTAGAGACTGCAGTGAGCCAAGATCACACCACTGCACTCCACCCTGGGCAACAGAGTGAGACTGTCTCAAAAAAAAAAAAAAAAGTCAATTTAATCTATTCCCTGACTTTTATCCGAGGTAGCATTTTGCTTGTACTTTTACTTATAACACTTTCAAGATTCTGCTTGAAATTATAGTTGGTCACATCCTCATTCATCTGCTTTAGTACACTGAAATCTCTTTGAAGAAATGTTGATAGATAATATCTTTGAATATCTCATCATGCTTGTCACATAATTGGCGTGCAATAATTGTTTAGTAAGTGAAATATAAGAAACAAGGGTTTCTACCTGTTTTTTAAAAACTCCAGAGAAAATAATCAGAGACATACTTGAAGAAGTCAAAATGGGCTTAAAACCATTTATGCCCAATTGAAATCCATTACCTCTAATTCTGTTCTTTATTGAGCTAAAGAACTAGTTGATGGTCTACTGTCAAGGATTCTAAGGGATTGAACTTGCAGCCTGGATTAGTGTCCTGCGTCCATCAACTGACAGCTGTGTGGCCATGAACAAGTCACTACATTCTCCAGGACTCATTTTCTCATCCCTAAGATGGTGATAATAATAATTACCTTCCTCATATGGTTTTCCTAAGGTTGAAGTATAATACAAATATAAAATATTTAGCCCTGTTCTGAAATGTAGTGACAATCACTCATTAAAAGTTGGCTATCAGCATCATTACCATCATCATATCACCACTGTCTGGTCGTGTATAGAATTTTATCAACATTTTTAATCGTCTCTGCTCCATCAATCTTGGATCAATCCAACTGTTCATGGTTTTCTCTTGTTATTTGGGCTTTAAGAGCAATTAATGCTACCATTTAACAATGTACTGGACATTCTAGTAAAAGTGATAAGACAAGAAACCAAGTTTTAGCAGGGTAGAGAAAAAAGCTGACATAATTTAAACATAATATCCAAGGTGATATAAAACCTAGTAAAGCTAATTAGGTAATTCAGCAAGGTTGCCAGGATGTAACACCAAAACATAAAAATCAGTAGTGCTTCTCTGCAGCCACAATAGCAAAATAGAAAATGAAATAGAATAAAAAGACACTATTCACAGGGGCAACAAAAGCTTTAAGGTTCTCAGGCATAAATATAACAAATACACGCATATGTCTGTAACCTTCATTGTTACTCACAGAAGATCAGAATTTGGCCACACAAATGCATGGATAGCAAGTGCTATGGTCTGAATAATTGTGTCCCCCTCAAATTCTTATGTTGAAACCCTAAGCCCCAAGGTAATATTAGGAAGTGGGGCCTTTAGAAGGTGATTAGGTCATAGAGGTGAAGCCTCTTGAATGGACTAGTGCCCATATAAATGAGGCACAAAAGAGAACCCTCGCCCCTTCCACCATGTGAGGACACAGCTAGAAGGTATCATCTATTAACCAGAAAGCAGGCATTCGCCAGACACTGAATCTGCTGGCACCTTGATCTTGGACTTCCCAGAGTTTAAAATTGTGATAAATAAATTTCTATGGTTTATAAGCCACCTAGTTGTATTATTTTGTTATAGCGGCTTAAAAAGATACAGACAAGAAGACACTTTTTTTGGATATTAAGTTCTTTTGAATTTTTCTATAAATTTTGTCATTTTCCAAAGAAACCATAAACAGTTTTCCTTGGGGGAAATAGCAGACTGAAAAAGTGATTTGATTATTATATGGAAGAGTAAAGGTCCAAGATTAGACATAACAACTAAGAAAAAGAAATCAGGAAGCAGAGAGTTGCTCTGCCAGATGTTATAAATATGTAGTAATCAAGAATATTGGTGACTACAGGGACAGATGAAAAGCAGATCTGAGAAGAATATGCAGCCTAGGAGCCTACTCGAGCATATATTGATCTTGTTATTAAAAACCAGCAAAGAAAATAGGAAAATGGACTAAAAATGATATTGGAACAATTGTTACTGGAAAGGAATACAAAATAAATTAGACTTTAAAAAATATCATACCAAAAAAAAAACTCTCCAAATGATCTCCAAATGATTAAAAGACCTGAATGTGAAAAAAGAACTTGAGACATCTTGAAAATTTATGAGAATATCGTCATTACATCAGGGCAAGAAAGTATTTTTTATACCACAAGACACAAAACACAAGATGATTAAATAAATTGTTAAATTGTCTATGTAGACACATACACCTTCATAATAAAAGGTACCACAATGTTAGAAGTGCCTGAGAAGATGTATATTAACATATATAGTAAATATTTAGAATATGAAACACATTTAGGAAAAGAAAAAGATACAAAAACAGAAATGGGCAAGGATATGGACAAGAAATTCATTAAACAGAAATCTTACACAGCAAATAAAAATGTGAAAAGATGCTCAATCCCATTTGTAATGAAGGGAATGAAAAGTAAAACAACAAAGAGGAGTCATTTCTTGTCAGAAGTGGCAAAAAATTAAAACAGTATCAAGTATCAAAATTTGACAGTATCAAGTATTGGGAAGAATAAGGAGAAATTGGAAATCTCCTATCTCCCACCACTCTTGGAGGGAGTACAAATTGTCAGTGCAGTTTGAAAGGTGATTTGTCAATATCTACTAAAATTAAAAGTGAGCACCTGCACCCCTAATGCTAAGATTTTAGTCTCCATATTCTATAAAAGTAGCCAGCCAGGACTCCTTGAAGTGTATAATTCCCTGTCATGGGGTAGAAAAAATAAAGTTGTATTGGAACTATGTAATTGTTACCAGAAAGCAAGAATGCTTTCAAAGATGTCTGGAAATGGTTCTGTAAGGGAGAAAAAAAGCCTCCTGGGGTTGTGACAATCAGAGTACCAAAAAAGAAAATAAGAATCCTGTCAAAGGGCATGAGTTCATAATATTACGTAAGTTAGGACAATGATAGAAATGATAGAAGATATATGGAAGCAAACGCATCTATGAATTTTCTTTTTTTTTTTTTTTTGAGATGGAGTTTCACTCTTGTTGCCCAGGCTGGAGTACAAGGGCGCAATCTCAGCTCACCAAAACCTCCGCCTCCATGTTCAAGTGATTCTCCTGCCTCAGCCTCCCAAGTAGCTGGGATTACGGGGATGTGCCACCACACCCAGCTAATTTTTTGTATTCAGTAGAGATGGGGTTTCACCATGTTGGTCAGGCTGGTCTCGAACTCCTGACCCCAGGTAATCTACCTGCCTCGGCCTCCCAAAGTGCTGGAATTACAGGCATGAGCAACCGTGCCTGACCTATGGATTTTCAGTGACATCTATAGAGGACACTTAACTGAAACTTAAGTATATTGTATTTTATTTGCCTCAGTTCCATTAGCAAAAGTCAGAAGGTAAAATTTAAGGAGTCTGTGGTAAAAAGTTCTGTATGAGATATGCGGCCAACGAACGTGAAAAAAAGCTCATCACTGGTCATTAGAGAAACGCAAATCAAAACCACAACGAGATACCATCTTATGCCAGTTAGAATGGTGATCATAAAAAAGTCAGCGAACAACAGATGCTGGAGAGGATGTGGAGAAATAGGAACACTTTTACACTGCTGGTAGGAGTGAAATTAGTTCCACCATTGTGGAAGACAGTGTGGGAATTCCTCAAGCATCTAGAACCAGAAATACCATTTGACCCAGCAATCCCATTACTGGGTATATACCCAAAGGATTAGGAATCATTCTACTATAAAGACACATGCATATGTATGTTTATTGCAGCATTATTTACAACAGCAAAGACATGGAACCAACCCAAATGCCCATCAATGATAGATGGGATAAAGAAAAGGTGGTACATATACACCATGAGATACTATGCAGCCATAAAAAGGAATGAGATCATGTCCTTTGCAGGGACCTGGATGAAGCTAGAAGCCATTATCCTCAGCAAACTAACACAGGAACAGAAAACCAAACACTGCATGTTCTCACTCATAAGTGGGAGTTGAACAATGAGAACGCATGGACACAGGGAGGGGAACAACACATAGCAGGGTCTGCCGAGGCGGATGGGGGGCAGGGGGAGGGAGAGCATTAGGACAAATGCCTAATGCATGCAGGGCTTAAAACCTAGATGATGAGTTGATAGGTGCAGCCAACCACCATGGCACATGTAAACCTGCACATCTGTACATGTATCCCGAAACTTAAAGTAAAACAAAATTTAAAAAAAAAAAAACGGGTGAGAGTGACAATTAAGGGATGCATATGGGACAGACCATGAGAAACCATTTCTCTGCAAAGACTACTTGACACCACAGCAGATGTTACTCTGAAGAAGATCCCATCCCAATAATCACTGGCTCTGTCATGTAACACAGTACACTAAAGTTTCCATATTTTAGTCTCAAATCTCTTGCTAATAATCGAATCTACAAACATACCAAAGTCCTAATTCTGTACTCTGTAAACTTGATCTCTGATCCAACAGCCAGTTTGAGATGGTTATTTTGCTTCTATGATAAACAATTTTAACTCTTGATGGTATGACACAGGATGGTGATGGAAAAAGACATCAAACAAATGCTTAGTATAATATTTTTGTGTTAAATCCAAGTCTAGTAATGATTTCTATCGTTTTTGTTAATTTCAACATGTGCTATCTGCTTTTTGAAGACAAGCATTTAAAGAAATCTGAGATAAAAGACTTCAGATTTTAATTGAAATATTTAAAAAGATTTACCTTAGTATTTAATCAATATTTAGATGCTCAAGGCAATCTGATTTATTAGAACTATCCACTTAGGTTTATTGTTTACAAGCAGTGTTTGAGTGCTTAGGAAGATTTTATTGTTTTTATGAGTATTTGAAACTCTGCTTCCTGGGTGTTTGAAGTGCTAGAAACAGATATATCCAATTTGTGGTTTTCATTAAAAATGTTTAAGAGAGTTTGCTTAATTTTTCTTTAAATATTTTCAAATATATAGGGAATTTTAACCTATGAAATACATAAACCAATGGAATATTAAATCAAGAACAATTAAAACTGATATATTAATTTATTCACTGAATTACTAGTTTTAAATTTGTAAGTTTACTCTAGAATCTTATGAAAAACTAGGCTCTATAATTAAAACTCTTTTAAACAGAATAATAATTAAGAGACAACTATAAACATTGTTTTCTGCATAAAAAAGACATCTCCCCTAAGATATCAAAAAGCCAATTGACTAGGTTAAGTGAAAAAGCAATTACAGAAAATATTACATCATGTGACAAAATTTGTATAAAAAAGAAAAGTAACACAAACAACTATATACATTATCTATATGGGTTACCATGTAAATAGTAATAAAAATATAGAAATGTAAACTAAGGAAGGGAAGATAGCACAACAAATTTCATCTGAGATATTTATCAAAAATCTAAAATAATAATAACTAAAAGTTAATATTTGTTTATTGATACCAGGTATATTTTTGACAAAAGTCCTGCTGGCTCTTTTTCTTTTCATTAATTCTTCCCATTGGATTTGAGGAAGAATAGGTTTTTCTGTTTTGGTCTTAGTTATTTCAGTGATTAAAGTGAAAATAAATGTTCCTGCAAAATCTCACTGTACGATGATTGTTAAATCGTTTGCAATAAATGTTTATGTAGACAGACCATCCAGGTCCCAAACTCTATTTGCCCCCATTTCTACAACTTCAATACCTTATCTGACCTAAGAAATTTAGTGCATTGTCGCTTCTAGGTAGATGAATGAATTCACTTTGTAAAATTTTTCTAAAAAATTACACATAGCCATGTTTAGCTTATCTAATTAGGTAAAATTATTCATAATGTGTTTGCCAGAAAACTAAAACCATGATATTCCTTTATTTTCCTACGCTGAATATAGCAAAGATAATATTTTTGACACTATTAAAATAGTTGTCCTTTCAGGTCTGAGAGAGGCATTCTTATTTAGCTTAAAAACGATGATTTTTAATGCTTAAAGTATATCACAATTAAAACATTAAATATATCAGCTGGATTTAGATTTACTTTAATCCAAAAATACATTCTACTGTCTATATATTACTGAGTGTAATGTTTTATATAGTCTTTTCTCAACTCATAATATCAACATACTTGCTGACTGTCATTAAGGTTTTGTAAAAGATATATTTATATATGCATGTAAGAGAAGAATTTTAAAATATAAGCACATACATATTAAATTATTATCTTAGAATGTTTCTAGTCTGAGAGACTAGCTCATACCATTGTCTAGGAAACAAAAAACAGTTTTTTTCTAGATTATTTTTAATATATGAAAAATACTACTCCTATTGAGATGCTCTGGAAATGTAATTAAATACTAAAATTGCTACTAACATGATTAAGGAGAAAGTACAGTTAGGCTCTTCTAAGCCAGTTGAAACCATTGTGCCAGTTGCCTTACTCAGTAATAAATCACATCTGATATCTGGAAGCAGAAATACCATGTAAGCATTTCTGTTCTTTTCCTGTCCATAAAAGGTTGGAGTATTGTATTAGAGTAAGATTTTTGATGGGGTCAAATAAAATCTCACCCAGATTGTATAAGTACCTGCAGAATTACTTTACTTACTGGGATTTGAGGTTGTTTTGCAAAACTGGTGGTATACTTCAGGAACGGTACACCATGTTTGCAACAGACATGATTTAGAACCATAAACTATAACAATTGTTTTTAAATTACCCAAGGTAAAAAGAGCGTGTCTCACTCCAATAAGTAAATACAAATAAAAACATTAAACTCAAAAATCATCTTCAATTGGTACATTTTATTTTAGCTTCAGCAATATTAATAACAGAGAGAAAAGGTAATTAGAAAAATTATTTCAATATAAACTATAGAGAATGAAAACAAAATCTCATTGATTTAAAAGAAAGTGAAAGATATATTAATTCTAGAAAGGCTTAGATTTAAAACAAAGTATCTCTAAGTGTATAAAATGCTTGAGTGGGCCACTATAAAAATGTGAGCATTCTCATTTCTGGACACTTTTAGAGCAGAAAAGTCATGCATATCTTTCTGATTTTTAGTAGAAGAGGAATCTGGAAAGCTCACAAGGGTTATATTTAGGTTCTCTAATACTGTATGAATGAATTCTCTATAAAAACAATATAATGTAAAATATGGACATCAATTTCAAGGTTTTTTGGTTGAGAGTATTCATAATTTGAATATTCTCCAGAGATGGGAGATTATTAAATAATACTCTTCACTGAATAATGAAGTTGCTTTGAATGTAGATCCCCTATTTTTGTACAAATTGGAAACTGAAAATTTTTTCCTTGTTGTAAATTAGCGAAGTGTAGGCCTGTGTTGGATGGCCTGGGTTCAAACTGTGGCCCTATGAATTACTAGTTGTCTGACCTTGGCTGAGTTACTTAAGCACATTAGGCTATAAAATAGGAATAATGATACCTGCCTAACATAGCTTTTGAGGGGTTTAAATGAAATAATCCATGTAAAGATCTTGAAACAATGTCTGGCATATAGAAATTACATAGCAAGTACCAGCTATGATTGCTATTTCAGAGCAGTAGTTCCTAACATTTTGTTTTTTGCTGAGACTCACAAGACGAACCATGCCCACATGTGCAATACACGCTTTTTGGTCCATTTTCTACAGAGTAGACCACCTTACTCTCTCATAACAAATATACTGGAATGCAAATTAGCAAAAGTGACATTATAACAGAGATCACGCTGATTGTTTTAACGTAAAATCAGAATTTAAAAATTTCAGCCCTTAATTTTAATAGCAGGTTAATAAAAACACATATTACATTAGACTGTGACTCAGACACATGCTGAAAGTACTTCTGTTAGGAAGTAAAGGGAAAGTAGAGAGGCACATGTGAACATGTTTGGATAAGCCTACTCAATAAAATAATTTCCTCTTCTATCTATTTATCCATCTGTCCATTTCAAAGACTGAAGAAACTCTCTCAAGAAGCATGCATAATTTCCTGGAGACCCAGGTTTGTTTATTTGTTTTGCTGTTGTTTTTTTGTTTTTGTTTCTTGTTCTTTAGGGAAGCCTACTACCCTGGAAGAGGGAGGAAAGAGTAAAATTTTCTCCAGCTCCCTCAGAACATTTATCTCTTCAATGATCTGTTTGAAGAAAAAATATGAGGTTACAGATGAACGCCTGCTTAATCCCAGATTTTGCTAGATGGAGAGATGTATCCTTGGACTAATACTCAGAGGGGTGGGAGAAAGTGGGAGAGGTAACTTTATGTACAGAGTCAGAGTACATTAGAAGAAACCTGGGGCAGTTTCTTTGATTTTAATCTGGCTTTTATTATTCTGTATTTAGTGGATCAACATGATGGCTTTTAGTTTACATTTAGGTTAAATATTGTTCTTTTGGATTATATGGCAAGTATAATTTAGAATATTTTTGTTTAAGTTTGCTTGTTACAACTACAAGGGAGTTATTACACTCAAAGTAAAATAAATCTTTAACTTTAGTAAGTAGCTATTTCTTTAGTGATCGATTCCAATGCACATTTGTTTATTTAACAGATTAAATGATGAAGGAGTTGGCAGCCATATCATCACGGCATTTACTACATGAATACGTAAATGCATTACAAAGAGTGGAAAATAACAGGAGAAGGGAAAAGCTAGCAATCTACTTCATTTGTTTCCCAGAATTTCTTACTAGGTTTTGCAGAATCAATATCAGAATATGTTACACGGTCAACTAAAAAATTAGAAGTCAAACTATAACAGTGATATATATTTAAATGATCTCTTCTTCCAAATTAAAAAAATAATTTAATGAAGACCTCTTTTGCTTCGGTCTTCTATAAAATGAGGATGCTCATTCTTTTATCAAAAGCTTGTGATTATAATAGTGATGCAGTAGGAAGAATACATAGGACTGGGTCATACAGGATGCTCAACAGTGACCATTACTGTATGTAAAGCACCAGTCACTCCAATTCTGGCCCTATGTGTGTGGATTCTCAGGGTGTCTACCTGGAAGCTAAAAAGCCTATTGTTTTCAAGATTTTACTCCCAAATGATTAAAACATAAAAGGAAAAAATTAACACAAGAAAACTGAAGCAGCAGAGAAATAATCATCATCCTCTTCTAGTTAATATTTGACTTTTAAAAGCCTATGTACCACATATAGCGTAGTATAAATTATAGTTATTATGATGATATACACAAGAAATCTGCATTACTGGATTATTACTACACTGTATAATTAAAATTTCTACCTGGTTACATGTTAGGTAAAGGGGCATTCAAATAAGTAATATAGGCATTCAAATAAGTAATTTTTCAGGACTAAAAAATTATGATAAATCAGTTTAAAAAATGAGCGGTTTTAAGTATTTGGATGCTATTTAATAAAGATGCGGAATTTATTATATTTTTTTAGCCAAGCTTATAGGGCACAGCAGTATGGAAATATTAAGAGACATAAAATATGTCACCTGTCTGGACACAATGGCTCACACCTACAATTCCAGCACTTTCGAAGGCCAGGCAGGCTGATCACTTGAGCCCAGGAGTTCAAGGCCAGCCTGGACAACATGGCAAAACCTTATGCCTACAAAAAATACATAAATTAGCCTCAGCTACTCAGGAGGCTGAGGTGGGAGGATCATCTGAGCCTGAGAGATTGAGGCTGCAGTGAGCTGCAGATCATGCCACTGCACTCTAGCCTAGGTGACAGAGAGAGAGCTTATCTGAAAGCAAACAAACCAAAACAAAACAAAACGAATATATCACCCAAGGACCAGGGTTATTTGTCCTGATGTCATTGCAGTCATGACAAAAATCCAGGTATCTGATTATAAGATGTAATAATTTTAACATTTTAAAAAAGCAGTCAAACAATGATAATCAAAACACCAGCACTTCAGAAATAGCTGTAGTTTACAGTATGAGCATGTGCAGGTAAAATTTTGACAGGGCCATTTTAATGGTGAGGACTTTTCAATGCAGCAATTTTGGCAGGGGAATATTTTGATATGCCTTAAAGAGCAAACCATTACATTTTTAACTTCTTAAAATACCAAGTTCTTTGCATAAAAATTATCTGAATTCTCTCTGATCCTCATTGCACCCTGGCTTTGTGGGCTTCCCTGAAGTGCTGCACTGCATGTGCAGCCTCGACCCAGCACTGGGCCTCATGCCCCTTGTAGAGAATATCTTGAAGGAAGGCACAGGAGTGAAAAACATCCCTTAGGAGCACTGCTTGGAAACATAATCCCCATTTTTTTTTTTTTTTGTCATTAAAGGTACTTCTTTAACAAAGCAAAAGTTTCATCCTTTTCATTTTAAAAATATTTTTACATCTTGACGTGACTGAATATCAGAAAGGCTGTGTCAAAACGTTCTGTCTTTACGAAGGCGATGCTTGTCAAAGTGAGCGAGGAAAAGACACTCATGTATTTTCCCAAAGTAAATGGGAAAATGGAAAAATGTTCAGTGCAGAAAAGTCCATCTATCACTACAGAATCAGAGTATGTGTGAGTCAGAACATACCTAAAAGATCATTTTGTCTAAATGCTAACCTAATGTTTTCATTTTCTACACTGCCTGGTTCTCTGCTCGCAGGTAAGTCACTTGACCCTCACCTGCAGTGTCAGTCTGCCCCAAGCTCAGATTGCCACATGTCAAGGATAGAAGGAATTCTGGTTTGACACTTGGGGAGACAGCCTCATCACAAATCCTGCACTATAGATAAGCACTAATTCTTATGGGGTGTTTTTCTCTTATCAGAGACTAAGTCATGACCAGAAAGTGGCTCTTGACATTGTTTCTTTCTTTTTAAAAATTATTATAGGTACATATAATAGGTGTCTATATTTGTGGGGTACATGTGATATTTTGACACAGGCATACAATGTATAATAATCAAATCAGGTAATTGGAGTATCCATTATCTCAAGCATTTATCATTTCTTTGTGTTAGGAACATTACAGTTCCTCTCTTTTATAATAGTTATTTTTAAATTTACAGTAAATTACTGTTCTGTTGTGCTGTGAAATAATAAATCTTATTCATTCTAGCTCTGTATTTTTCTACACATTAACCATCCCCATTTTATCCCCAGTCCCTCAACCTTGTTTCTTGTACTTGAATCTCTATTTTCATTACCTTCCTTAGGAAGTGGGGGCTGCCTCACTCTCCACAGATCTCAGAATACCTCCTCATGATGGAAGCTTGGCTACCTCCAGACACAATCTTTCTGGTGTAGACTGCCATCCATTTGCTTCTGTCCATAGAGCTTATTGGTTCCTGTCTTTCCCATGATTGTGCTCCACCTGTCTGTTACCTTTGCCTGGTTCTTGATGCCAGTTGTAACCACAGAATCACCTGTTGGCAATCATTATGCTTGCTGAATACAATACGGCACCCACCTGAATCCATTTCCTTCCATTGCAGCTAGGTCCACTCTTTCAACAACCAATGCCAGTGTCAGAATCAAGGCTCAGGTATGGGCCACTCCCAGACTTCTTCTGGTTAATAGGCTCCGTGTGTCATGATTAGAATGAAATTTCTATTAAGTGGTCATCCAATTTCTTGGGCCTTAGAGATCCACAAGGCCACTAGTTTTTGAGGAAGCTGATTGTATCTCATGAAAAGAAATGACTAATAGAAATGTTTTTATTCCATGAACATGAAATCAGACTCTACATAATACAGAGTGTGCTTTTGTGTACATTCAAAAAGGCACCCCTTTTAGACAGACCAATTTTTTTTTAAAAAGCCTCTACATACCACAGCCTAACCCAGGCCACAGTGCTTGGCCATAGAAACATGGCAAAATTTCAGCCGACTTTTACCTCCTTGGCTGGAAGTCCTTGTGCAGGACTCACATGAAGTTACATGCAGTCCACGTAACTCTATGTGGCTGATGGATTGGTCCTGGTTCTGCTCCTTGGAATGTCAAATAACAGGTCTGAATTGCTTTTCCACCCAAGAATCTCCAATTATTATCGATATTATTTTTAGATATAGGGTCCCACTCTTACCCAGCCTGGAGTGCGGTGGCTGATCATAGCTCACTGAAGTCTTGTATGTTGGGGCTTAAGCAATACTCCTGCCTCAACCTTCCAAGTACCTAGGACCACATGTATGTTCCACTGCATTTGGTTATTTTTATTTATTTATTTTTTTTGAGATAAAGTGTTTTGCTATTTTGCCCAGGCTAGTCTTGAACTCCTGGCCTCAAGTGATCCTCCCACCTCAGCCTCCCGAAGGATTGGGATCTCAGGCATAAGCCACCATACTCAGCCAGAATCTCCAATTAATTGGTAACAGCTACTTTATTCTCTCTGCAATGTCTTTTCTTTGGGTTAAACATCTTGAGATCCTTCAACTATTCCTCTTTGTGAAGTTTTAAACATCCTTCCACCTTCTTGTTGGCTCTGTTTGGAACATGCTTCAATTTATCTGTATTTTTCTTAAAGTATGCCTGAAACAAACACTGCACTAATGCAGGTTAGTTTCACCAATATGGATTTACAATTCCTCTTGATCTACACTCTGTGTTTCTTTTAAAGCACCTTAAGACCAAAGAAAGTTGTAACAGGCTGGCATGAGAGACTCTGAGCTTCAAGTATCAAGTATTCTAACTTAAATAACTCTCAAATGAAACAAAACCAACGTATTTTCTTAAGATTTCTTTTTAAAAAGGAGTATAAGGAAAACTGTGAGAAACTCTGAAAAAGCAAAAGCTAAGCCAATTTTATGTGATATATTTAGTTAGATTACAATTTAGTAACATATTTCCTTCCATAGAGCAAATGCTGATTCCCATACATAATTTCAAACTATCTTCCTTCAATTCTATGTATACACATATATTTATCATTCAACTATTAAAGTAATAGGTGAGCCTCCCAAATACGCAATGTATGCCTGTATCAGTTGTGGCAGTGTCCAAGCTTAATCAATTAGATTCATAAGGGCTTGACAAAAAAAATTAAATATGTTTTGCCAGCAAATAATTTGAGCTCATGCAGATAAGGGGGAGGTGGTTAAAATTAAGAGGTTTATGTAATTTTCCAAATTAAGGAAGGATATTCTAATTACATCTTTAATGGTGTTGAGAATGTTGATGATAGAGGTTATGAAGTTCAAGGTCCTTAGGCAGTATGGTTAGATTAGGTCACAGTCTAAATTCTGAAACTGTTTTCATGTTTTTAAATTAACTGATTGTTGATGGGGATGTATGGCAGTGACTGAAATGAACTGAAGGGTTTGATTAAAGTGTGGTTTGGAGACAGACCTATGTGTCTAACTATTAACACACAACTAACTGTATCATCTCTTTTAGCTTGTTTGGATAAGACTAAGTTCCTTATAAAAGAGGATAAGGAGGAAGATGGCTGGGCCAAATGCAGTGGCTCATGCCTGTAATTGCATTTTGGGAGGCTGAGGCGAGTGGATTGCTTGAGTCCAGGAGTTCAAGACCAACCTGGGCAGCATGGGGAAACCCGTCTCTACTAAACATACAAAAAACTAGCCAGGCATGGTGGTGTGTATCTGTAGTCCCAGCTACTCAGGAGGCTGAGGTCAGAGGACCTGAGCTCAAGAGGTCGAGGCTGCAATGGGCCGAGATCACGCCACTGTACTTCAGTCTGAGCAACCGGAGTGAGACCATTCTAAAAAAAAAAGGCGGGGGGAGTGGGGAGATGGCTGAAACAAAGAGAGTGGAAGGAACTAGAATAAGTATAATGGGGAAATTCCAAGGGGGCATAAACATGAAGGCTCCAGAATCAGACAAACATGATTTCTGTTCTGCCTCTGTTATTTTATACTGTGTGACATCTGGGCAAGTTATCTATTTTACTTGAGTCTTAGTGTTACTGTTTATAAAATGGATTTAATAATAGCTATTTTGAAAGTACTGTGGGACTTAGATTATATAATGTAAAGCTCTCAGGATATAGTATATGTTCAATAAATGTTTGTCTACTAGGCAAGTTGACACGGGCAGTGACTAAAAGGTTTCGATCTTTAATTGAAAACTCTTCTTTGCAGAAAAGCACTGCTCCACAATAAAGATTCTGAGGACTTAAAAGCACTCACAGAGAGTTAAATCACTGCTATGCACTGGTACAATGACTTGGAATCCTCCTGGATGAGGGGTACACACAAGTAGAAGACATTATTAGTAATCTCCAGTTGTCAGTTGTAAAGTATGCAGTCAGGAACTGAGTAAATGATATGCCCTAATTTCAACACACTGTTGGCTTTGGAATTAGGGCCAAGTTTTCATGACATGTCTCCAGCTGGCATCTCAGTGGTGCTGGTTTTCTGGATGGCAAAACATCCTGTTCAGGATCTCTTATGATCAAAAGAACTCAACCTAGGGATTAGCCTGTCAAAGAGATAATGCACTGAATTTTACAGAGAGGAGTGGTGACAGGACCATTATATGACCTGAGATAGGTTTAATATTCTGTAGTGAATCTACTAATTCTGCTTAGTTCCTTTAATTATCCTGGATAAAGGAGATTATATCTATGAGGTACTCGGCTTATGAATTTTCTGGATTTTCGTCTACACTGTCTTTCAATATACATTTTCATGACAACTTTTAGATATATCCACACTTGAATGAGACAGAATCTAAACACAGAACATCAACAAGGAGAGTAACAATGCAAGTGTGTGGAAAGAACCTGAGATGCAGACCTGGAGGATTTTGGATTCAGGTCGATTTCCACATACGATTTCTAAGTATCATGGTAAAGTCACTTCACTCCTTTAGACTTCCAGTTCCTCATCTTCCAAGTGAGGATTATGATATCTAACTCCGAAGATGCAGTAAGGATTAAATGAAGAAATGTAACCGATGTAATGTAGGCCCTAAGGTGGAACGTTTTCAACAAGAGTTTACCGGATGAAAGACATGAACTATATTTACAGCAACGTTCCAATATTGACTCAGATGTGAAAAGCTCTGTAATTCTTAGGATGCTAATTTTTCCATATCCTTGAAATACATATCAGTTTTTCCAACTGAAAGTAGCAAATACTTGAAACAAAAACAATCAAAACTAAAATATTATTCAAAATTCACAAAAGTAAATAATTGAGACAGAAGTCTAACTAAACTTTCAAATTATGTTTTTTTCTTTTCTCACAAGTTTGTAGGACTTATATTTCTAAATTAGTTAAGCCTAAAATTGCGCTAAGACTTTTAGGACCCTGTGTGTGTACGTGTATGAAATTAAATTACGTGATGATGTTATTATTGAGAGAAACTAGCATCTCCAAATAATTCTGCATGGCTTCATAAAATCAAATTCACTCAAGCTTTGGCTACTGCTAACATTTTAATATTTCCATGGTGGTGGCGGAGGGCGGAAATGAGATAAAGAAAAAACAAGTGGCTTAACTAAGGCCATGTACTGACCCAGATTTTCTCAGTGAACAAACATTGCTTCTGGGCAAAGAGTTTGCCATTTTAGAATTGGCATTAAGTTAGGAAGGCTGCTAGGAAAGTACTTAGTAATGTATTATTTGTAAACTCCTTGGTTTTGTGTCTTGAGTGGTACTAATGGCCCGTTATTACTTTAATGATAATAAAAAGAAAAGTGGAAGGACAGAGAGCCAGGCAGCTTTGGAGGTAGCATTCATGGGATATAAGCATGGCCAGCATGCATGCTGCATTTCAGGTAGGTGTAGCGTACAAGGGAAAGAGCATAGGAATAAAAAGCATAAGTAAAAGTAAAGCACATAAAAGAATGATACATCAAGATACAAGAATTTATGACCTGGGCAGCAGTGTACAGTTTCAATATTTGATCACTGAGCTACTTGCAGTGGGGAGGGTGCAATCCCTTTGCAATGCCAGTAAGAAGGGGATGGATATGGACTGAGACAAAAACTGCCTCTGCCATGGAGCCATTATTTTTCTGGTAGGGGAAAGGGGTGGTCAAAATAAAGTTCATACTTTTATTGTTTACTTCCAGTAGACAAGACTTACAATTATTTGTGTAACATAAATAATTGATATTTTCAGCTGTAATTTTCTGTTTATAGTCAAAGCAGTTTAAAATACATGTTTTTTTCTGATAAATAAAACACCCTTACACATCTTTTTAAAAACTTTCTAAAAAGAAAATCTGTTAGAGAAATACCTATATCTGGAGGAAACTAATGCCTACTTTATTGTCCAGGTAGAAACTGACCAGTTTTGTTTGGGTCTACCTACTCCCCCTTACCTATCATGAGCTATTTTTAAAAACTAGTTTTTATTATGTTTCAGAATGATTGGTTAGCTGATTTTCTTTGCAGCGTAGGGAAATTTTCCTTTCCCTAAGCCCTTTAGAGTCTTTCCAATAAAATGCCCTATGTGTAATGGCAAGAAATATTTTGCAAATTATACTATGTGTAATATGCAAAAATAGGCATCTGAAAACATAAATTTTAGGAACGTGTTATTGAGAAAAGACAACTGAATCAAAGAAAAACGTATTTTTAAAGTGAGTAAGATTTATGGTGTTAGGATGGCACATCTTGCCTTCTGAGAAACAGACTTGCTTGACCCAGTTTGTGTTCAGCTATCTGGTAACTTGCTCAAAAGGATTAACATGTAAGGGTCTGGAAAGACTCTAGTCTCTAAGTGGCTATTCAGTATGGGCAGGAAAAGGCTGCTTTTCCCTAGAAGTCTAGGACCATACTTTTCCTGTGTTCCCAACTAACACATTTAAGGCACACCTGTTGCTGAGAAATGCATTCACTACATTGTAAAGGGTATGTTTATACACACAGTAGCAACTGAATCATTTAGTCTGCCATAAGCTGCTTCTGATTTTTAGCCTATTTTATCTGAAAAATAATACAATTTCTCTTTTTTGGCTATGTTCCTATGAATAACAGTGTAAAGAGAAAAACAAACAAACATTATATTTTTAGATATTTAAAAGACATTGGTGGCCCGGTACAGTGGTTCATGCCTATAATCCCTGCAGTTTGGGATGCTGAGGCAGAAGGATTGGTTGAGTCCAGGACTTCAAGATGAATCTGGGCAATATAGTGAGACCTTGTCTCTATAAAAATTTAAAAATTAGCCACGCATGGTGCTGAGTGCCTGTAGTCCCAGCTATTAGAGAGGCTGAGGTGGGAGGACTGCTTGAGCTCAGGAGGTTGAGGCTGCAATGAGCCAGTATTGCACCACTGGACTCTAGCCTGGGTGACAGAGCCAGACCCTGTCTAAAATAAAAATAATAATAATAAATAAAAATAAAGTAGAAAGACATTGACTAGATTTTTTCCCCTAGCCTATGGACTCACTGGACAAAACTCTTGATTATAAGGGTGACAGAACACTAGAATGAGCTTATGACATATTCTGTTAATTAGAAAAAAGTCTTTTGAAAGCAATTTACTGAGAGATTTGAAAAATACTAAAAAAAGGGACAGCAGGAAAGCAGTGGCTTCAGAACACTATGTGAATCATAATGAGAAAGCAAGTCATTTGCTAGTGCCCCTCCCTGTTCAGCTCTTAGTATATCTTCGGCAGATTGAAAACACTTAGTCAACTTCCTTTTTAAATACAGTAGACAGACATTTATGGCCTCTTCACTTACTCCTCCTTAGAGAATTTCCCCTCTCACTTTCCAAGAAGCAGTTGTATGGGCCCATGACAGGATCCTCCTCAGCTAGCCCAGCTACAGCTGACTGGATCCAGATGACCACCAACTCATGCTAGACAGACAGGTCCCTCTCCAAGGAATTTAGAATTGGGCCAGAAGGACAGGAGTCAGTTACTTGCCTGTGGGGGTTTGGTTTGAAAGTTCACATAGAGTCTGAGCCAGACTTAGCACCACTGCCAGCCAGAACCACATGTACTAAAGATTTAGTAGGGCCGGGAAGTCACGAGTAGGCTGAGAAAACTGGCACAGGGCAGGAAAAAGGAGCAGACACAGTGAGAAGGGTAGAAAGAAAAAGCTAGAGACCTCAGGAGAGATGATTTACTCTAGTCGGTTTAAAGGAGTTTTTTATACTTGACAGCTGGGGGTGGATTCAGGTTTTGTGGGACCTGAAACATATACCATTTTGGGAGCCTTCTCTCAGAAGAACTCCAAATTACAATAGAAAATTTGGCATAGGGGCCCTCATGGGGCCCTAGCTCAAGTGAGGCACCCTGAAGCTTAAGCTCTATTACTTTCCTTTTCCCTCTGTTTACAATCAAGTTATTTCCAAGGAAGATATTCAGATACACACTAAGGAGGATCTTTTGCAGAAGGTCAGGAGGATTCTGGACTGAATTTCAAAGGACACTTTTTTTCTAGAGACCTTTAATTAGGGACAGTTCTTTCTTTTGGCCATTTCATCTCTGGAGGCCTATGTGCTCTCAGGATTCTGACAGCCACACTCACAACTCATTCTCTAATTCCCTACACACCCCACTGGTCTTTCTTCTACATATTTCAATTTTGTTACTGTTCCCCTAGGAATTTATTTGTGTTTTAAATTATTCTTTAAAGGAATCTCTGAGGTTTATTTTCTGTATTTGGAATTTTGGTGCTTGGTTTGCATAGTTACAACCACCTGTTTTCTTCTTGAGTCATTATTAACAAAAAAGAAAATTCATGAGGCACATGCTGTTTTCCTGTTTGGCTGGACTTCTTCATTCTCATCACGTCCTTGAAGGGTTTCAAATTGCCTGGTGGCCACTATTCTAATCCTATCAGCCTGGGAATATTTTAGAGGACTGGATAGCAATATTTATATTGCTATCTTAAAAAATAATGTGAGCTCTCAACCCTAATATCCTTAGGACATTTCAGATAAAGCTTCTAACACTGTATATGTAATTACTAATGTCTATGAAATGGACAAAAAATAACAATCAAAGGTAAAACTACTCAGAGTAGAGTGCAATCTCTTATCCTCTAAAACACACACACACACACACACACACACACACACACACACACACACACCAGCCTTCCAAGGACAGTGGTGAGCCAGGAACACATTAACACCAAGAATAAACAGAAATAAAGATCACAGGAATTAAATTCATATCTCAAAGTGTATGAAATACAATAATTTTTTAAAAGGGGGAAATATCTCTGGAACGAACAGATTTTTACAAGGAAAATGGATACTGCTTGATTAAAGTTCTCACAATAGAAAATGAATATACTGATTCTCTAAAAGTCACTGACCTTGATAATTAAAAAAGGAAGAAAAATAATATACACTGTGCTAATTTTTTGGTATTGTACTAAGTGCTTTCCATGAATTGTCTCACAGAATCCTCAGAATAGTTCTGTTATTACTCCTATTATTTTACAGATGAAGAAACTAAAGCCTAGTAAAGATTAAGTTAGCCAAAGTCACATACTTAATAAAGGGTGAAGTCAAGACTTCCAATTCCTGTATTTTAGGGCTTTAAAAACTTTTCCCTGCCAAAAAAAGACTGAGCATGTTGAAAAGGCCCTGTTGAAATAATCAAACTGGAATAAAGTTTAAGTAGCTTGGAGGGCCAGGTATTTGTTGTGGTCTGCTATCATGCAGGTGAGACTTCAAAAGAAGACAAAATTAATTTGGAGTAAACATGAAAATAGAGCTGGAGAAGCGTCATCATGCTTGTGACACAGCATTAGGAGCCTCACATCATTTGAATTTTTATTCATATCTTTTGTATTTGTTTCATTGTACCTGTCTCTCATCTCTTCACTGTGCCTTGGCTTTTCAGGAAAGGGCATTATCTTCCCTTTGGGGTCCTGCCTAGTATCTTATATAAAGAAGATCAATAACTGCTTTTTGAGGATGGAGACAACAAAAGCGGAAAAAAGCTTTTTCTTTTTTTTTTTTTTAACAAGATTACATAATAATAAAGAAATAACAAAAGAAGGTATTTAAAAATCAGGAACAGGTTGGACACAGTGACTCCCACCTGTAATCCTAGTATTTTGGAAGGCCAAGATAGGCAGGCAGGCACATCACTTGAGCCCAGGAGTTAGAGACCAGCCTGGGAAACATGGAAAACCCTGTCTCTACTAAAAATACACACATGAAAAAATTGTCCATGAGTAGTGGTCGTGCCTGTAGTCCCAGCTACCTGAAAGACTGAAACAGAAGGATCACCTGAGCCTGGGGAGGTTGAGGCTGTGATTGCGCCACTGTACTTCAGCCTGGGTGACAAACAGAGTGAGACCCTGTCCTCCCTCGCCCCTACCCCCCACAAAAAAAAGAGATCAAGAATAAGTAGGGAGGCAGGCACAAAGACACAAGAAAAAATAAATACAGAGTTAAATTTGAGAAAAATCGAGAAATGGCATTTAGGAGAAGCAAAGATAAAATCATATATTACAAAAAGTGATATATGATATAGACAAATTGAAAAAAATGTGAAAAATATGGGGAAAATGAGGGTACATTATTTGTCAACCATTTCTGTACATTGGAAGAAGATTCATTAAATAACTTTTGCCACTCATGTTTAAAAATATATTTTCTATCAATAGATGTATTTAATGCCATTGATTAGATTTTTTTCTCAAAGCATTATGGAACAGGCATATGCCATTAAAAGGAAAAGTTTATTATTATAGAACTCTATTATAATACAACTCCATATAATAAAACTCTCTGTGTCATACCAGGGAGCCTTGGAATTTTTTAAAGAGGAAGTTCATACGCTCTTTGAGTATATAAACCTTTTACATTTATATGACATAAACAGGTCTAATCTGAATAAAGATGAAAACTACAGAACACCCTAAAAAACGTATTTTGAAGTATGTATAGTCTCACAAAAATTGCAAAACTAGCATCAAAGAGGTTCTATGTAGATTTCATCCAGCTTCTTCCATGGTAGCACCTTACATAAGTATAACACTTCATCAAAACCAAGAAACCGGCAGTGACACAATGAAATTAACTAAACTGTAGATATTAACTAAATTTCACCAGTTTTTACAGTCTTTTGAATGTGTGTGTTTAACTTCATGAAATTTTATTAGATGTGTAGATTTATAACCACCACTACAATCAAGATACAGAACTGGAGAACATCTTGGAATGGAAGGATCAGACAATAGAGAGATGCTTTATATAAGAAAGCTATTCTTAGAAAGACAACTAAATGGGATATACAACCAGAATGTTTAAAGGAAAAAATAGAAAACTTAAATATAAAGAAAAAAATGTACTAAACTGAAAATATAAATCTAAGGGTTGCAAAGCAACAATGTAAAAAACCCACATTTTGAAGGTTACTATTTTCAGAAAAATATTTTCCAATATTTATATTGGAAAAATATAAATATATATAAATATGTATACATGTTCCACAATAAGAAAATTGTCTAACCCTCCCAAAATTTATATGTGTCAGCAAAACAGTCTTTTTTCTTGGAGAAAGAGTATGAAGTGACAGAAACATAGGAACATCTGATCTCGGCAAGCAAATGCAAACCAACTTTTGAAATAAATATCTACGGATGTAGAGACATGCCACACATATATTTTTGTAGAAATATGGAAACAATTTTAAAGCATAGCTCAGTATCTGTGAAATTTTTCTCTATATTTATAAATAAATTTTTTGAAAGCAAAAATGTATTTTAAAGTTAAATGCCATGGGAAAAATTTAGAATAAGTTTATTCTAAGGTATACTCCATATATAGTTCTACTAGCTATGAGTCAGCTCAAATTCTACTTTCTCCAATGACTTCTCACAACCTCTTAAGCCCTATTTGTTCCCCTTTTTGATCTACACCATTCTTCACTCAAATATACTTTTCTTACTCACTATTGAGGAATGCAAGTTTTATGAAGCAAGAGTTCTTTGGGCATTATGTTTTCTCATGAATCCCAAGAGTTTGCCCAATGCCCAGCACATAGTAGGCATTCAAGAAATTTTTACTGATTAAATTAGTGAACCTACTTTTATTCTCAATTAAACTGTGAATTCTTTGAGAGTAGGGTCCATGCCATGCACTTGTGTATCCTCTCTTGCATACGTATTGGGCTATCAATAAATAACTGTTAATAATCAGTATGTGATGTAACATCTACTGAGAGAATTTCCAATATTTCAGGTCACAAATCAGCGTACTGGGTCAACAAAGCTTCCATTTTTTTGTCTTCCCTGACTTGTAAATATGCAAAAAACACAAATTATTTCACTGGATAGATGCTCACTTACATTCTAAGGTCTTTTAGTTTTACCACAAAGGCAGAATATCAAGGTCATTACTGAGGCAACTGAGAAGGCTTCATCTTGTAAACTTGCTTTGTTTGTAAACTGCCCTTCCTGTAGAATACACCAACATTAGAAGCATACAGTCAGTCTTTGCGTAGCAGTGTAGAACCATGAAAATGCCTGAAAATTGAAACTGGAAAATGATTTTAATAATCAATGGAAAAATTACGACAGATCCATGGCCTTTAAAATTTTTTTAATAAAAACATTAAAAATTCTCTCACTGCCAGTTATAAATGCCTAGGGAAATGGAAAAAGAGTAAGATGAATATTTGTTTAGTATACTGTAACTTAAAACATTAGAAACCTGGAGAATAAGTGCTTTATTTCTTTGAAAAAAAAATTAAGAATAGTTTGAATAGTGCTTTTCTTCTAGTCATATATCTTTCTGTTGGGAAAGGCAGTCATGCACAGATTGTTGGCTCCTGCATGGCCACATGAGTGCTATGGGCCTCGGATATTTCCTTCCTGGGTGTTAAGAGCCTTCACAGTCTGTGCTGGGCTTGCCACCTTGTGACAGAGTATCTTTTTCTCTTCTATGCCTGATACATACTCCTTTGTTCTGTTTAAGCATGTATGCCCATAACCCTCAGGCATGTCCCCAGCATTCTGCATCTCCAGCCCCAAAGAGATGGGGCAGTGTCTGGGGCTCTTCTACTATAGCCCAACCTGGGGTGTGTACAGCTACATCATCAGAGTTGGCCACGGAGTAGATCTGCTGGCCATAGGGACCTCCACATTGCAACGGTCTAGATCCTGGGCACTTTTATCAATCAAATTTACTTAATGCACAAATATTTATTTGTTATTAGATACTTTTTTAAAAGAATTATTTGTTGGCCATATTCAGTACCATATATTCAGATTTAATGTATTTTCTTATTCTGTAACTTGACAAATTTCCATCACTAGTCTAATATTTTTATAAGGATTCACTGGGGTAGGGGAGTCTTAAAGAAATGAACCCATACCATATTTCCTTTTCCCAACTTGTCTATCATGCTGGAAAGTATCTTCATTTAAATACACACACAAGTACATATACATACACACATACATGTGTGATGTGTGTCTGTATACATACATATATATTGCTATCAAGGATTTGGTAAAATTATTGGCCTACTTTTATTATTAAAGTCTTATAAATCATACATTTTCCAACAATGAAAAAAACACCCTTATCTAAGAACCTAACATTTATATAGGGAATCTGAACCTTTTAAGGTAAGAGGCTTATGTCATTGTCAACCTCAAGATTACTGCAATAAAAAAACTGAGCAAAGAAATACATGCTAGGTAGGCTGTACTCTAAACCAGTCTCATGCGTGTTGATTTCTTAGAGGGACTCTTTCCAGAATGCTTGAAGAAAAAAGGAAAAAAGTTAATGATAGAAACAACAGAATCGCTAACAGAACAGAGCCAAAATAGAAACACCATTTGTATGCAGCTGTGCCTAATAAAGATATTTTAAAATGTTCATTCAAAATTTACACAGTAAGAATGTATACTTTCCTCAATTCATAGGGAACAAAACCTCTCATTTTGCTTCTTTTGAGAGCTATGTATGTGAATTACAATGGTTTTATACAGGATCCCGTATTCAACTTCTTGGTTAATTAAGTCTTAAGATAAATCCAGGTATACTGACAAATTTCAGGCAACAAGTTTAGTTAAGGTTTTCAGAAAATAGGCCTTTAGCTAAAGTCTATTTGAAATCTCATCTATACTAGAGGGTGAAATCTGAATAGTGGATTTTATATCTCAGCTGGTAGCACTCATTATTTCTACAGCATAATATACTTCTGACTCATAGACCACTTACTTCCAAGACCTTGGTTTCCATAATAGTGCTTTCTCCCTCCAGTCTAGTATTAGCCAAAATTTCACCAGAGTGCCTTTCTAAACTACATTAACACATATAAATATCATTTCCTTGGTGTCTTGTCAGTATAAATAAAAATACTTGACCAAACAAAAAAATTTTTGTATTCTAGATTTGTCTACAAATATAATGTAATGGACTGTGGTGCATAGAATTAAGACCTACTTACTTTTGCTTATTTTTTTGTGCATGTATGTATGCATACTGATATAGACAAAAACACAGATTACCTTTCTTTATCTGTATTGCAATTTATTTTAATAATTCCTTCCTTAAACCTAGCATTTTAGCAAAATAATATATTTAGTGTAACTAGATGATGAACTTTTTAAGTACTTAGTTAATTTTAGCCAGAGTTTTCATGTTCCTTAAAAATAAACATTTAAATTTCAAATAGTTTTAATTTATTTTCTTTAAAATATTAAAACTGGTTAAAAACATTCGGTCCACCATGGCATAGTTTATTATCTTCCTATCAGAAGCCTGAACTAAATTTGAATGTTTAATACTGGTGAGGCTTGGTGAGAACATAATAATTTGTACTGGGTGAGGCATGGTGCTGTTTCTTTTCTAATGTGCGATAATTGATAATAAAACAATGGCTATTGATGAATGAGTGCTTATACAGCACTTCTTCTTCCACTGAATGAAGGGAGAGTATCATTATCCATGGTACAAAATGTCAATATCAAGAGCCATTTGCTCAGTGAGGCTAGGGACACTATAAATGATAATTATGTCTTTCCTTCCACAAGCCTATGAAATTACAATTGGAAAATTGTGAACTCATAAATGACACTTCTCAACTAGCATTATAAAGTTAATCTGTGTGCTCTAATCTATACATGCACACAAACACACAAACCATGGACTGTGTGTGTGTGTGTCTGTATGTGTGTATGTATAAAGAGTTTGTTACTAGCTCCTTAACAAGTCATTTAGATATGATTTTTTCATGTTTTGACATTATAAAAAAGATGACTAGAAAACACAACACTCAAAGGACTAAATTATAATAAAAGAATCCTTTAACATATACTCACTCTTATTCTCTCTTTTAAAACTTAATGAGGGAGAGATCCAAGGTGGCCGATTAACAACAGCTCAGGATTGTAGCTCCCACTGAAAGCACAGAGAGCGAGTGGACGCCGCAATTTCAGATGAATTTCTGTGGCCCACAAACTGGGAGATCCCCGGCGGAGGAGCCACACGTGTCGCCAGCGTGACTCTTGGCCGCCGCAGCTGTTTTGCCAGCACCCCTGCGCAGCGCAGCACTTCTCGGTGCAGAGTATACACGACTGGGTGCCCTTTGAGTCGGGCTCGGCTGGTCCCATCCCCACAAGGAGAACAGCAATTGGAAGCGCTGAGGACTGAGAGTTTCACAGTAAGAACAGCTGAACCCGGGAAGGCCTAGCTCTGTGGGGAAGGGGCATCCGCCAAAGGAAAACTAAGAAACAGAAAAAACTTCATCACCAACAAGCCGGACGTCCACTCAGACCCAATCTGAAAGTCGGCAATTACAAAGAAGACAGGTGGATAAATCCACAAAAATGGGAAGAAACCAGTGCAAAAAGGCTGAAAACACCCGAAATCAGAATGCCTCTCCTCCTACAGGGGATCGCAGCTCCTCATCAGCAAGAGAACAAGGCCTGACGGAGAATGAGTGCGATGAACTGACAGAATCAGGCTTCAGAAGGTGGATAATAAGAAACTTCTGTGAGCCAAAAGAACATGCACTAACCCAATGCAAAGAAACTAAGAACCTTGAAAGAAGATTTAACGAAATGCTAATGAGAGTGGATAACTTAGAGAGGAATATAAATGAATTGATGGAGCTGAAAAACACAACACGAGAACTTCGCGAAGCATGCACAAGTTTCAGCAGCCGAATTGACCAAGCAGAAGAAAGGATATCAGAGGTCGAAGATCAACTGAATGAAATAAAACGAGAAGGCAAGATTAGAGAAAAAAGGGTAAAAAGGAATGAATAAAGTCTCCAAGAAATATGGCACTATGTGAAAAGACCTAATCTATGTTGGATAGGTGTACCTGAATGTGACGAAGAGAATGAATTCAAGCTGGAAAATACTCTTCAGGATATTATCCAGGAAAACTTCTCCAACCTAGCAAAGCAGGCCAATATTCAAGTCCAGGAAATACAGAGAACACCACAAAGACATTCCTCAAGAAGAGCAACCCCAAGGCACATAATCGTCAGATTCACCAGGGTTGAAATGAAGGAGAAAATGCTAAGGGCAGCCACAGAGAAGGGTCGGGTTACCCACAAAGGGAAGCCTATCAGACTCACAGCAGATCTCTCAGCAGAAACCCTACAAGCCAGAAGAGAGTAGGGGCCAACATTCAACATCCTTAAAGAAAAGACCTTTCAACCCAGAATTTCATATCCAGCCAAACTAAGCTTCATGAGTGAAGGAAAA